>JAJLTG010000054.1:0-79874 GCA_030568095.1 Naumovozyma baii
GTTTCAACTATGACTCATCCTGAAACGTCTCATAATATTACTTATTACTACTTTAGGAATAAACTACAAATATTAATGAGCTCGAATATTAAAATAGACCAACTTTCATGTATGAATTAAACGTATATAAAGGACAGATATTTCTGGTGTTTTAGAAATATCTTCCTACTCTTCATAACTTACTTTTATAATTGGTAGAAAAAGGTAACGACTTTTGATAAAATAAAATAAGTAATTTAATTATAAGCTTTGGACTAAAGGCTGGTAAATCTACAATTGCAACAAAAAAAGCGATTACTGTCCGATATAGTGTAACGGCTATCACATCACGCTTTCACCGTGGAGACCGGGGTTCGACTCCCCGTATCGGAGAATTTTTAATATCTGATTTCTTCCGTTGTTTTTGAAATCTTCAACGGAACTTTTCATTCACCGTTTTTCGAGTAATGAATTCAATGAAGATCGATGATTAGTTTTCATTTTCTTTTTTTTCAGTTCTATGTTATTATCTTTATATACTACCTCTGTTTTCTTGCTTTGTGTTATTATCAATTCGGTTCATTTTCTGAATAAAGAAGCAACTTGGAAAAGACACTCAATTTTGAACTCACATATTAATCAAAATGTCAGCTTCTCCAGTCGCTGAACGCCAAAGAGGAAATGAGAACATCAAAGTCTCAATTAAATTGCCAATTTTGAATCATTGTGTTTCACATAATCATGGTAAAAAGTTAACCAACAACAATTTTAATAAAAATAAGAATGAGTTACTATTCCAATTTAACAAAGATGCTAAAGTAGAAACTATTATAAACGTTTTAGCATTCACAGAACAAACTAAATATTTGACCAATTTTGAACTGAAATGGAATGATAAGACTTTGAATGAAGATGAGACAATTAGCAGTGCTGTAAATGGTAACACTACTGAACTAATCCATTTAAACATTAGTTTGAAACCATATACAGCTAGAGACTCTTTGAAACACCTTTTGACTGTTCGTGATTTTATCGGATTTGCATCCGAAACCTTCGATGGTCTATCTGAATATGCTATATCTACTGGGTCCAAATTTGGTGATTTACAATTGGGGGAAATTAAGTCACTTTCTCCGGAAGATGAACAGCCGGAAAAGGATGCTGAAGGTACAGAAGCTAAGAAGAATGTGTTTAATGTTTCTGATGAAGAAAAAGAAAATTTTGCAAAGACTGTTCATGAAATTTTTGAAAGTTCAAAGAAGTCTTCAATTAATCAGATCTTAGCTGCTGATTCCAACGTCGTTACACCCTGTGTTCGCTCATTATCACTATCTGCTTATAATCCAGTACCAGTACTTTACAAGTCTCAAGGACATTTATTCTATCTACAAATCGTCACTTTAGAAGGTGAAACATTCCATGTTACTGCAACTCAAGCTGGTTTCTTTATAAATAAATCAACTTCAACGAAATTTGATCCAACTGAAAGATTATCTGAAGGTGACAAAAAGTCTCAAGTTTGCTACAGCTTATTCGATTTGATTGTTCTGCATTCAAAGAAATTTCTGTCTCACGTGGAAACTTTTGAAAAGAAACTCGGTGGTATGGAATCTGTTTCTTACGTGAAACCAGTCTCAACTTTTTTACACAAGCCATGGTTAGTTGCACCAATTACAAATCAACCAGACTATTTCCGCTTGCAATTAGATTCACAGAACGTGCAAGTAGAAACTAATTTTAATGATCAATTTCAAGCCATCAGAGATCTACCAACCAATTCTTTAATGGAACGTATCGAATTTGAAAGATTACAAACTAAAATTATTCATGAATTTTCTGTAGAAGCTGTTAAGGGTGCAATGTCTATATTCAACGATAATCTTCCACCATTAAATCCGGAATCTCCAGTTAATGAGCGGATTTTCTTATCTGGCCACATCTTCTATTCTTTCGTTGCTGCCATTAAAGATAATGGTATTACTGAAGATGCTGCTAGAGCTACTTCTAATCATGACTTGAAAACTATTAATTTATTGAACAGAGTAAATTTGAAGGATGTTAGATATGTCTTGACCACAATTGTGGATTTCGCCGGTAGGAGACTGTTAGCTCAAACTCCAGTACCAGGGTTGTTAGATTCTATGGGAACACAAGTAGAAAAGGACCCAGAAACTGGTGAGGAAATTTTGAAAGATTTAAACAATGATGTTATGGTCAAATATGGATTAGATGAAGAAGAAGGCAAAATTCTGTTCGATTCAGAATTTGATGAGGCATTAGGGAAAGAATTCGCCAAGATTTTCCATTTGAAAAAGCACGAAGTTTCTAATTCCAGGGATGGTGAAAAAGTTGATATTTGGTTTTCCTCCAAGTCTAGAGGTATTGTAGGTTTCGATAAAAGAAAGTACATCCTAGATTTGGCCAATGTTTACCCATTAGATATTAAATTCGTTAAAGAAAATTATGACGGCGTTGATGAAACTAAACGTTACCCACATAGAGAAACTTTAATGCGTCCTGAATTAGTTGAGAAATGGTGGAATGCCCAAATTGAAAAGAAGGAAGGATTAACTGTTAGTGCTGCTTTCGACGAAAACATGTTCAATTATAACCCTGATGCATACATTGTCGATGGTGTTGAAGATTCTACTGTTGATGAAATCTCCACATATTTGACTACGGATGTTCTTCCAAGTGTTATTGATGATTATGTACAAGGTAACGTCAATATCCCATACAACGGAGAACATTTGGTAGATACGTTGCATAAGAATGGTATCAATCTTCGTTACTTAGGTAAGTTTATCGAGCTGGTCCAAAGTGAATTAACAAAGCAAATTACTCAACATGAAGAGAAATTGAAAATTGTCGCAGAAGGCAATATTGAGTATGAAAATTGGGAGAAGGATTATTTGGTCAAGATTGAAAAGTTAATTGCGGACAGACAAGCAAAGATTAACAAATTAATTCAAGAAGGTAAGCAGATTCCTAAGGAATTGACTGAGGATTTGAAATTAAATGATGATGAAATCAAAAAGCCTACTAACGAAACACCAATTGTGGTGGCCAAAGATGAGTTGTCTACATTGATTAATATTGCTGAATTGGAAATTGTCACTCGTTCTTTGAAACATATCCTTAGATCATATTCTAAGAGTTTACCAGTTCTTGTTGTACCATCTTTTATCGCATATGTTCTCAACTTATTATTTGGTGTTACCTATAATGATTGTCCAGTTCCGGAAGAAGTAGACTCTTTCCACCCAATTAAACCTTATAACTTCAATAATTTGAATCGTGATAGCCTATTAGAGGCCATTTCTGAAGAAGCTTATTTACGTTTCCGTCATGATTTATCAAAAGATTGGATTGTTAAATATTCTGAATCACCATTTATCGTCATCAGATCTTTAGCTTATAAAATCGGTATTCAATTGATTAACAAACAATACTTCTTCACTAAGGAATCTTTTGAATCTTTCAAGCAATCCCATGATAAAAAGGTTAGAAATAAATTTATTGCTCCATTAAACACTTTCTCTGCAAAAGATTTGGTTATCATCCCACGTGTGAAGACCTCCGAGTTTTCCTCCTTAGTTGGTCAAGATTTTTGGACACAAGGTACAATTAACATTCAAGAAACACCAAAGGATGCTCTAACTTTGCTTGCGCAAGCTATTACGGTAATGGAAGAAGTCAGTAGTATATTACATCCAAGCGTTGCTGAAAAATACTTATCACTTTCTACAGTTTACAACCAACTTGGTTTAACCGGGGAAGCAGTTGCCTTCTGTCGTAAGGCTTGTAAGATTTATGAAAGAATTTGTGGTATTGATTCCTTTGAGATGTTAAGAGCTTTAACCAATTTAGCCATGTTAGAAACAGCAAACAAAAGTCCATATAATGCTGTTGTTGTGTATAAGAGAATTGTTGATACTTTACAATCGTTTAATATGAACACCTTGCATCATCCAAGTATCACCAGTATCTACTCCAATATTGAACAATTATCATTGGGTGTTGAAAATATAAAATTGAGCATGGAAGTGTTGAAACAATTATGTGATTTAATTGTGTCATTGGAAGGTAAAGAATCATTGGCTTACGCTTTCACAGAAAGTCGTTTGGGTAACTTATATGTTACTATTAAAGATTTCCGCAGTGCTTTACAACATATTGCTATTACTGAACCTATATTCAGCAAAGAATTAGGGACTAACCATGTTACCACTGCCCAATCTAGACAATGGATTAATGGTTTAACTAATGTCGTTAATGATATTCAAAAGCAATTAAACCAAACTCAGGCCAAAGTGAATGATGGTACAGGTTCTTCTCAGAAGAAGCACAAGAATAAGAAGGATGAACCAAATCCTGAATTGGCTGACAAATCAGTTGATGAACTTTTGACCTTTATTGAAGGTGACAATCCATCATCCAAGAGCAAGAAAAAGAAAAGTAAGAATGTAAAGAAACATGTAGTCTCATAGGCTTCTTCTTCTTTATATCGATACAGTTCCCTTATACATATATACATATAGCTCAAAATTCCTGTGATATTTCTGTATAATAGTTTTTTTGTTTAAACTATAACTTTAATTACTGTTCATAAAAATTAAATTTTCTATCAAATTATCCAGTACTAATTACTTAATAGCTTTTCTAGAATCATCATAAAAGTTGGTATTAGAATGTTATCATTCAATACACTATTACCTTCAAGGATGGCAGATATAGTGCATAGACATATCAGATTGAGAAAAGTAATATTTGTAAAATAATCCAGATAATATTTCAAAATATAAGCCGCCAGCGAAGTGCTGAAAACGAAAGCCAATGAACCTTCAATTGTCTTACTGGTGCCTGGCCAGTGATATCTACCCCATTTTCCACCAACAATGGATGCGAGAGAATCGCCGACGCCCAAACTAACTAACCCTACAGGAGAGTCGTTTATTAGAAGAGGTGCAGCTATCCCAATGATCAAATAGATATAGGAGATAATGATTGGACCCTTGTCATCACGTGAATCAGCAAATGATCTTAATTTGGTGTCGATATAGGTGCCAAATGGTTCTAGACGAAGATATCTTAAATATTCCACGGACAAAAATAGTACAATCGTACCAGAAAGGGCCACCTTAACAAAAATTGAATCCATTTGGAAAGGTTTTGTTATCAATAATAATATTAAGAAATGCCAAATTTTTCTTGAAGTATTTAATGAGAAATTTGATTTAAAAAATAATACATTTGGAATTAAAATCAATAAGAACGACAACCAAACAGTTAGAATTGATTTTCTGGTTGAAGAGGAAAGGATAAACTCTAGTAACCACATGGAAGGTCTTTGCTGCCCCATATCTAAATCAACAAACCGGTCAATCAAAAATGGAAATCCAATCATAAATGTAGAAAGCAATGATAGTGATTTATAATGAGGATTACTAACGTTTTTGAATAACATGCAAATAGCATAATTTATGGCAATAATTGACATGAACGCCATTAAGGAACCTCTTAAAATTTGTAGTGATAAGGATGGACTGTCTGGAACGAGCATATATAATACATTAGTCAATAGAATACTGAACAAGTTACAGTCGACAGTATCTAAACTTTTCAACTGACCGATCTTCTTCAAAGTTTGACAAATAGAGAAGTTGATAAGCATGCCGTATCCTTGCTCCCAAAATTCATCATCCCCGTCGGCAGTAAATGCTATAAATAAACATTGCATTGGTAGTTTTTCGTATAATGGATTCTCTAGACCATTTAGTGCTAATATCGCATTAAATACAGCCAGTTGTCTCTTAAAAAGGAAAGATGTCATAAATGGTAGAAAGGCCAAGTATATAACTTCAAATTGAGGCAAGTTGTTTGATTCCTTACCCGTATATTTCTTAAGAATAAAAGAGAACATCATTGCAACTATTCTAGCTACATTCTTAAAAATTGAAAAATCATCATCAGATTTTTCAGCATATTGATAATAACAAAGATATGCTGTGGAGACAAGGATTACCACTTGTATAAGTTTCTCGAGTACATTTCCTATCAGGTTTTGGAATAAATCGTTAGATAAATTTGTATCATCTGCAAAATCACTTTCTGTTCGAATTTGTGACGTCTCCAGTTCCGAAGGAAGTGGATTTGATGAAGGTTGCTGAGTGGCCGTCACTCCCATTGAAGACATCTCACTCATTATCTCTAATATTATACGTAAACTTTACTAGCGTCAAACTATCCTTTCAACCGATCAACTCTGCCAAGTTTGTATCTTCTTGACAAGTTGCACTATTTCATTTCATTTCGATTTATGCAATCACAAAGACTTTTAAAGGTTACCCGCAATTTGAAAATGACCTAACTTTTTCATGCATTTCTCTCAAAATTTTCATTTTCTTCAACGAAAAAAAAGTTTCCAGAAGTATAAAAGGAATCAGTTTATCAATATTTAACAGTTTGCCTGTCATGTACGAAAGACAATTCTTGAAAGATTTTATCTTGAAAAGGACATATGCAACTAGTTCAATAATGGATAGTTCGGATGACAAGTTTGAACAGGAGTTAACTTGAAGAACAAAAGAAATTATTGGAACCAGAAGAAATTACATTAACCGAGGAAGGGATTATGACTTTATTGCCGTTGATGACCATATCAAAATATACAAACTAGAGTTTCTGAAAATAATTATTGATTAGAAATTTGATTAAATCACTGAGGTATTGTTTCTTCCTTTTTTAAACGGTTTTGAAATACAGTTGTATTTCTATAATTTCTTTTCCTCTTTATTCTAAAAGTTATGTTTATGTTTAAGATTTGTCATGAAATAATACTTTCCACTATGAGAGAACTGTTCTTTTTTATATGATGAACCAAACAAAAACAAAAAGCTGGAATTACCTACTGAATAATTTTATGTTGATACGTTTTTGCAACTACTACTGATTTAAAAAAAGAATATCTATCTCATTGTGGTATGTATACTATCTATTCGAAATTATTATTGAAAGTTCCATTCTGTTATGTTTCTAGAAAGATACCTGATGAACAGGTGTTTTTCAGTATATTTCATATTTTTTTAATGAAAATGAAGATCCACAGCACTGGGCACTGACTATAACAATGTTGTATTGAATGAGTGACATGCTTTTTAGAAGGCCTAGAAAACCTTCGCTACTGATTCATTAATTGAAATGGAACATCGATTCAAAGAGGCAAGAATTGTCTAGCCATGTATTTCCAAATTTGTTATAGAAATGGTTTTCTATACAACCATGGATGAGTTGATATGAATAATAATTCTAATGATGATACCCTATAGATGACGAGTCTGATCAAACACGTGAAGACAAATCTATTTTAATAACCATTCATGCATTTCTGATTTTGTCTTATTGTTATTAACTTCATTAGGTTGGAAGTATGGTGTTTTTATGAATCAACAGATATTCATCAGTCGATAAATTCTGCTATTATTTTTTTTAATGCTACAAAATTATTGCAAACGATGAAACAATTTACTCAATTATAGACAAGCATATGTCTGATTTTTTTAATGAATGAAAAGAGAAATTTGTGTCTGATGCTTAAGACCTTTTACTCGGTAAAAGATTTCAATTCATGCTATTACTGTTAAGGTTAACAATGATTTATTGATAATTGTTTATGATGATATACTTTTATCACGACGGTCAACTGTGTTCTTCTACTTGTTTATTGAAGAACGTTGATGATAATTGCCTGTGACAGGGCACTATACTGATATTACTTTATCCAATACTCAAGTGTTAACTTTGTCATGCATGACAGTCCTTGTTTTTTCTTTCTACAATAGCAATTTTTCTGACATCTTTGAGGTCAAATATGCGATTAATTTCTTAACTGTAAAAAAAATTACACATGATGACATTTCTTGAGCTATTTATTCTTTTTGAAATAATTTCGATTATTGATGAAGAAGAGACTCAAAATATCTAAACGATTTGCACGTCAGTCTGATCAAAAAATTTACACTCTCAATATAACAACGGATTTTATTAATTCTTTTTGACAGGTGTCAAACGAATAAATAATTTTTTTTTTTAAATGAGTTTGTCAAGGCGTATTTGATTATTTGCCCAAGTTCTATCATGTGGATGGATCTGTGCACATTACTTTCAAGACATCCGTGCATCCTCATCGGTAAAAATTTCAATTGAAAAAAAAATTAGAAATGTTCAATACCATATATATGTGTAGATATGTATCAAAGATAAATGATGAGGTCTAGAATATAGAAGTGATTAATAAACATGCCCAAGGATAATTTGTTACTCAAACTAGATCATCTAGAGTATCAACACCATTATTTGAATAATACATTAGATTCATTTGAACCAAGATTGAGTCAAACTAAGAACTATTTCAATGCTAAAGGTAGAAAGACGATAAAAAAGGTGGAGAAGCAATTGAATGAAGCCAGTATAGAGGATATAGAAAGACAATTGAATAATATTAAATTGGAAATTTTCAATAAAAAAATTCATCATTTTGAAAATACTTTGACGAAGAATCTTATAAAGTTGTTAGAGAATCAAAGTTCCAAAATTGTTAAAAATTTTGAAAAGAGTGTGATTCCAGAGATTAAAGAGAAACATGGTATTGCACAGTTTGCTAAATTATTATATATGTCTAAAGGTGTGAAATTAACCGTCAAAAAAATAGCGACAAAAGATTCCGTACCTAAATGGTTCGAGGATCATCCATATTGGAAGATCTATCAAGATAAAACTGATGAATTTAATTCTAGTAGGATATGGAATGATGTTATAATGAAAATTAACAAATTGGATGCATTGGTGAGTCTATTAATGAATGATAAGAAATGTAAAGAAGTTGTCCAAAATTTTGAAGACGGTATGGATGTCTTCCTTGGTATAAATAAGGGTAAAAAGCTTCAGAGGGGTAAGACAGAAGTGAAAACAAAATCTAATGAAATTTCTCAAGTAGTGGAACCCGAAAGTGGAGATGAAAATGAAGATGATGTGGTTTCTGGACGCCGACCAGACTATGGGGAAGATCAAGAGATTAACGAAGATGAAATATTAGAGCAGTATCAAGGTATGCTTGCTGCTTCCGATGATGAAGACAGTGGAAACGAAGGAGCCGGTATTGATGAGAATATCAATTATAACGAAGTTACCGATGAAGAACCATCTACAGACGGAGATGATGAGGAAGATGATTCTGAGGAACCCTCTAGAAAAAGAGTCAAGCTTCCTGAATTAATGGCTGGTTATTATAGCGGTGGAGAATCAAGTGAAGATGAAAGAGAGGATAAGATCGCCAGGGAGCAAATGTCAAACAAACCACAAAGGAAGAACAGACGTGGTCAACGTGCTAGACGTAAGATTTGGGAAAAAAAATATGGTTCACAAGCTAAACATGTTCAAAGAGAGGTTGAGAAGGCATATGAAGAAAGAAAGCAAAGACAAATTGAATATGAGGAAAGAGTTGCTAAACGTGCCGCCAAGGAAGAGGAATTCCAAAAATCGATAGAAGAACGTTATGGTAAACTTGAAAATAACAAGTTCGAGAGAGGGAAAGAACTTGAGAAATCAAAGGAACCTAAAGGTGAGCATCCATCTTGGCTTGCTAAGAAGGCTGCCGAAGAAAAACAGAAAAATGCGAAATTTTCTGGTAAGAAGGTTGTCTTTGATTAGATATGTATATATATTTGCATAATTTGTACAATAATTATTTCGTTTCGATGAGAATAGTCTGTTTGAAGAAAATGTATGTAGTTTATCAAAAAAAAAATGGTATTGATAAGTAGTTTCATAAGTTAACGTTCCATTATTATTCGAAAACTTGGCCAGTTAATGGATCTCTCTTTTTAAATGTCATCAATAGGTCATCCTTAGGAAATATTGTTGCAAAGACTTTGATCTTTTCACTTAAAGGTGTCACTTTATGTTCAAAATCGGTGTATAGGGCGAATTTACCTAACAATGCAGCGAAAGTGATCATCACATACGTTTGTCCCAGACAAACATGTGGACCACAACCAAAGACTAACCAATTTTTTTTAGCTTCGTTTGCAGGAGAACCTTCTTGCCATCTTTCTGGGATAAATTCTTCCGGGTCTTCATAAACTTCTGGATCATGCAATGCTGGATACAAAGTTGGAATTAGCATGGAACCCTTTGGAGCAGTATAATTTGGTGTTACTGGAAATTTTTCCTTTACTACATATGGTACCATTAAAACTGGTGGCCTATACCTCAAAGTTTCCTTAATTACCATATTTGTATATTTCATCTTATCAATTAATTCGATGTTTAATTCAGTGGACATATCATTATTACGTACTTCCAGTTGTTCTTGTCTAATCTTTTGCAATATATCGGGGCGATCAGCTACGATTTGGAAAAGCCAGCATGCTAATGACGAGGAAGCATCTTGTGATGCGAATAAGAAAGTGAAAATTGCTTCAGAAATCTCCTTATTGGTAAATTCTCTATGTAATATTCTTGAATTCTCATCATTTTTATACTTGGCATCATGCATCAATTGACACCATGCATCCATGACACAAATTGGTTTACCACCCTTTGCAATATGATCCTTTGACATTTGAGCACACTTTTCGAAGATTTTCATTGCAGCATCAGCGGTTCTTTTCCCGTACCAAGTCTTGGTGAATGGGATAATTATGGGGAAATTTACCAACTCCAATGCCGCAGTGACCAAATAATAATCATCAGCAATTTTCCTAATTTGATCCTCCGTAATGTATTCACCACAGAAAGCTCTTAATGATAAAGCACATAGGATTTCTCTCATTTCATGGAAGAAAACTTGTGGTTCATAATTATTTGATTTTGAAATTTGTACAAATTTTTCCAAATATTTGTCCATTAATTTTTCTAAAGATGGTAAATATTGAGCCAATGCAGACTTGGTAAACAATCCATTCAAAGATTTTCTATAGTCGATATGTGCTTTCCCATCCAAAAATACCCAATTTGTAGGTCTTAAAATCTTTACAGCAACGTCAACCACACAAGGTTTCACAAATTTAGAAGATTGGAAAATTTTTCTGGATATGTCTCTTGTGGAAGAAATGATGACGAATTTATGGAATATGGAAACACATGATAAAGCACCTGAATCCCATTTAGCTTTATATTCTTCAAATTTAGGGTCCAATGAGTCCAGAAATGGACCAATTATTGGCCAAATTTTGAATCTTGGACCTGCAATAGACCCCTTTTTCAATTGGTACGATATTTGATCCCATACTAAGATTATGCAAATAAATGTGGAAAAAAGTTTCCAAAAAGATAGTTCTTGGAAAAGTGAGATAATTGTTGATGTTGAATCATGGTGATGAGTTGGTACAGTGATATTTTGGGAGACAAACTCCAAGTTAGAAGGTGAATCCATGATTTATTGGTGCTGGCTGTATTCCTAGAGAATGAGGACAGAAACAAAAAAAGATTGAAAATCAAGATGGATGGATGGATGAAGCAAGGTCCCAGACATTTATATATATTGTGGATAAATATAAACGAAGCAAAGAAGTTTACTTATCTGAGATGAAAAAAAGGATGGATTAGTATGTCAATTAGTGTTTGCTTTAGAAACCGAAACGCTGACAGTGTCGTTTGTCGGAATTTACGGCGCGGGCGGTACACGTTATTGAAGTATGTAGGTATCGGCAAACTCCGTCCCGTATGTTATGTAACAGAGTAATATGATATGGTATTAAATAGACATCGAAGGACGTCATGACGGATATTTAAGTATTTAAAACAAAGGATAAGCCAGTCTATATATAAGGGTTGAAACCTCGGAGTGGAGGAGCGTGTACGATAATTAATGCAAAACATAAGTAAGATTCATAAATCATTTTTCGTTCCTGTTATTATTATTATTATTATTAGAAATTGTAGCAGTGGATATTGTGGTATGATGTGTAGTAGTGTTAGCGGTATTGTTTGTATTGTCATTGTTACTTGAAGATGAAGGTGATAAAGACGAATTCGGAGATAATTTTGGTTCTTGCCCGTTAGTTGTTGGATTAAAGTCTTTCAGCCTGTTATCTGTGGGTGGGTGCTGTTTTTGCTGCTGCTCATGTTGTGTTAATGGTTGGTGTGGTTGTTGCATAAGATTACGTTGATATAATGTTGAGTTTGTCAATTGTTGTGGTTGTGGTTGTTGTGGTACAATCCCCGTGTGTATATTGTTAGATGTAGTTGGTGCAGTAGCTGCAGGAGTAGTAGTAGTAGTAGTAGTTGCTGTTGTATATCTTGGTTGCGCGTAGATTGCACCGTTTTGATTCATTGTTGTTGGATAGTACATCGATAGATTTGCACTGGAGGTGTTGCTGGATTGAATTTGTGGTGGTGGAGGTGGCGGTAATAGAATTTGTTTATCGTTCATGCCTTCATTGTATTGTTTATATGCCAAATCTTGATTATTGTAAGTTATAGTGCTTGGATTAGTCTGTACGTGATGAGGCATGTTATGATCATTTTCTTCATGAACTTGATAATGATGAATGTTACTTAAAGAGACATGATCTTCATGGAATACTACTGGTCTTGTTTGTTTCAATACTCTTTCAATATCTCTTACGAAAAGAGGATACAATAGATCCAAAATATGTTCCTTTTCAGCCATCAATCTTGCCCTTTCGAATGGGATCCAAACACCTTTCAAGTGCATGGAGCCAATTTTGACGACGTGTCTAATCTTTTCAGATTTCAGTATTCCATCTCTTCTTCCTCTAGTCATCTTTGTCACATTTAGCAGTTTTGTCCCATTAATCATATCATTATCAGCTCTTCTTACGACAGACACCCCGTTAGCTTCCACTTGATAACATATTGTTCTTTCATCTTCCCACATTGTTGTTGTGACACGAGGTTTTATGAACATTCCGTTATTTCTTTCATTATCTTCAATGGCTTCATTTTCATCAATATGTTGATGGTCATCCACATTGTAAGATTTCTTAGTTCTTTTCACTTTTGTGCTGTTGTTGTTGTTAGTATATTGTGGATCGATTACATTTGATACAGTGGCGGTGTTAGTATAGGGATTTTGGTTTGAGGTTAGTTGTACTTGTTCAGGCGATGTTGATAATGGTGGTATGGTAGGTTGTGAGGTGGTGTTTGTAGTTGGATATTGGGTGTATTGTTTTTGGAAACCTGGGTATTGATAAGTGGAAGGCGATGGATAGTTTGCTGTGTTGAGGTTATTATTTTTGTTTGAATCGTGATCTTTTATTGATGCCAATCTCTTGTTTGAGTTTGCAGGAGAGTTTGTCTCATAATGTTGTGTGGTGTTTGTAGTTGTGTTCGTAGCTGGTGTACTATTAGTTCTGGTTGATATGGCAGTGGCTGTTTGGTATGGGGATGTTGAAGGAATTTGTTGGATGTACATTTGTTGTTGATTTTGAGGTTGCTGTTGTTGTTGTTGGTAGTAATACGTTTGTCTTTCATTTGGATCTTCATATACATGTTGGTTTGTCGTAGCGGTACGTGCGGCAGCAGCAGCAGCATCAGCTGTGGAGGAGGTGGTGGTAGAAGGAGCGTAATAATAGTACTGAGGAGGCAAAGTGGGTTGGTATTGATAATTGAGTTGAGTTGCTGGTTGCATTTGCACTTGTGGGTAGTAGTAATAATAAGCCATGTTTGAAGGTGGAGGAGCCGTAGCGGTGGTAGTTTGTATAGTGGTTGGCAACTGAATACTTGATTCTGGGACTGATTGCTTTATATGATCTTGGTATTGAGTATCCTGTTGTTGCAAGAAATACTGTTGAATAGGTTGTTGCTGTTGTTGTTGTTGATATTGCCATACCTGATCTTGTTGATGTTGGTTTGGAGCGGCACCAGAGGTGTATTGATAGGACATATTAGGTACTTGCTGTTGATTTGTTGTGGAGTAGGGCAATATGTTTTGTTCAGTGTTGTTCAGTTCGTTTTTATTATTGGAAGGTGTTGCAATAGTGTTTGTAGCAGTTGAGTTTGCGGTTCCTTGAGAAATCGGGGCATGCATATGCATCTGCGTTGAATTTCGGTTATTGATACCACTTGACATTGTTGTTTTTTTTTGTTTTTTTTTTGCTGTTATCTTTTTTTTTTGTTTTCAGTATTTGCAATGTACTTGATTAAAGAGACCAAGACAAGTGAGTAGAAAAGAAAAAAAAAATAATGCGGGAAATGGGGTGGGAGGGAATGAGATGTACTGTGAATGAGAACAATGAGAGTGAGATGTGTTAAAAGGAAAATTACTTAGTGGTGGTGGGTGAAAAGTATAAAATTGTGATAAAGTTATATAAAGCTGTTCAGTGGTTCAGCCAATGCATGTACAGGAGAAAGGCATCAAAAGTATAAATTTTGCAATACAGATGCACCGCATACGCAACGCAACGCAGAGAGCGAGTGACAAAGATGCAACAATTGATTAACTGAGTTGGCGAAAGCAAGGAAACACGCATAACAACGCAACGCGGTCTCACACAATTCTTGTTTTTTGTTTTTTGTTTTTCGTTGTTGTTGTTTGTTTTTTTTTTTTTTCATCTTTGTTTTGTTTTCTCTCATTCTTTGTTCGGTTTCTTTGGCACAGAGAGGGCAGGACGCACGGAACCCATTCATCCGTTTTTCTTGTGTGTGCTCTGACGGAAAGCAAAAAAGCAGAAAACAAAAAAAAAAATTGCTGTCCAGTTGCCTGTCCGGTTCCTTTCGCTCCAGCCAGCCAGAGCAGCGCCCGTCGTTTGTTTGGCACGAAACACGAACACCCAAGCATTCTCTCCCGCGCGTGCACGGAGATAGTGCCGCTGCCGCCGTCTCCGGTTTATTGTGCGTGCGCGGGATCTGCAGAAAAGAGAAAGAGGCGCCGCTGCCACGCAAGCGCGGACATGTCTCTGCAGACTCGAAGGCCAAAGGCTAATCTCTCGTTGTGTCGCCTCTCTCTCTCTCTCTCTCTCTCTCTCTCTCTCTCTCTCTCTGCGCCAAAGGCGAGAAAAATACTGGCGTCTGATACTATTTCAAGCTTCAAATTGGAATTTTCAGATTTGGGAATGCAAAAAAAAAAACACATGGAAATAGGAAAAACAACAAAAAACAGTTGTCTCGCGTACATACGGCAGACTAACACTTCTCTACATACGTAAACACACACACACACACACCGGTCAATTGGTCCTCCATGCGGATAGCAGAAACGCAGACTGGACAACAATCACCATCAACTTCATCGTCACTTAGTGCTAACAAAAGGACAAGGATTAGGGTACGGAGAGCTTGTGACATTTGCAAGAAAAGAAAAGTAAAATGCGATGAGAATAAACCTTGCATAAATTGTACAAAGAAAAATTTGCAATGCAAGTATACAACTTTAAAGCAATCCACAAATCCGAAAATTTTAAAAGATGCGTCTCCCGAAGATGATATGGCTTCTTTATTATTGCATCTGGCGAAAAAATTAAAAGATAATAATAATAATAATAATAATAATAATAATAGTGATGTTAATAACAATACACAGCAGACACCAGACGGTACATTGCAAACAATAAATAATACTGATAATGTAAATATATCGCCTTGGCAATCTTTCTCTTACGATAAATATAGATTCCATAGAAGGTACCAAAATATCTTACCTCATTATTTCGGTAAATCTTTATTGTCAGATATACCGTCAACGATTATCGAGTCCAACAATTTAGAAAATCCAAGAATTCAAAATTATGCTTGGAATATGTCAGGTGGTCATTATTTGAAATTTGAAAAAATGAATCAAGCAATCAATGAAAATGCAGAAATTTTCTTCAATTTCAATGATTCAATCCATTTATCAATTGTGAGGAAACTTTTGGTTTCCTATTTTAACGAGATTAATAAACCTTTCAGTATAATTCAGGAAGACACTTTCTGGAATCAATTCAACATTGGGTTCTTGCAAAGAGATAAACAAAATAATAAATCAACAAAATTATTCACATCAATATTATACCTCCTTTTATCTATAGCCTTAAGATTTAATGAAGGACTTCCATCCATGATTCAATTCACAACTTTAGAAAAGCAAATAATGGCAAAACAACGACTATTGAGAAATGAAGAATTAATGTTCAAATACGCATATTCAGTAATTTCAAAATTAACTTTTGAATGGGAATCATTCGAATTGATTCAATCCTGGCTATTAATCGCTTTCTATTTGAGAACTTGTTACAGACAGACCGCGTGTTGGAATGCACTAAGCAGAGCAATTAACATGTGTAATGGAATGTCACTATATTTAAATAAAGTCCCACAAAAACACTCTCATAACGATGAATCAAAGGCATGGCATTGCTTTTGGTCTTGTTTCATAATGGATAAATTGATCAGTTTCCAATTGGGCAGACTTTATCAATTGCAAATGCCCATAGATGGTATGCCCATCCCAACAACACCGGATAATTGGTTCAACATGGAAACCATACAACTATTTAAATTATCAACTATAATAATCGGATTTCAAAAGAAACAAGCTCAAGAGTTGGACGTAGAAGAATCATTGCAATTAAGATATGAAATGGACGCTTGGTTCAATGCATATTCAAACTCAAACTTTAATACTATCATAACGGATCTGGAACAAGATACACCGCTTTATCAAATTCAACCCTTTATCTCGTATCTGGACATCAGATTAACTTTTGAACTAAGATATTTATTCAATTTAATTAATCCACCATCATTACAAACATCACCATTATCATACACTTTCCCCATAGATATCCCCTCTTTGAAAAAATATTGTATCATATCCATCAATCTACTAACAAACATAAATGAAAGAAATTTATTTTTCGTCCCCTGGTGGTTAAATTTATCGCAATTATTCACAATAAGTTTAATCTCTATCATATTAATTCATTCAGGAATTGAAACAATGGACATGACTAGCATATTGGAAAAGACAATGCAATTATGGCATCAGTTGGAATCAGCATCTCCTTTAAACCCTCCTGTAATGTTACCTCAATGTTTATGGTGTATAAAGATGTTAAATCAATTATGTTGTATTCGTCTATCCCTAGCAAAATTAAAATTGGCATCCATTGTGGGGGAAAGTACTGGTGATAACAGTTATAATAGAAATAAATTTTCTCAATTTGGAAAAGTTGACGAAAATGAAAATGAAAATGAAATTGAAAATGATTCTGAGTTGAAGGTCACAGATATGATTCCGGCGAATAATCAATCGGCATTATCTGACAACAGTGAACCAATGTTAGGTTCCGTAGCGGATACTCTCTCATTAGATGATGAAAATTTATTTGCTAATTTAAAATGGTTTGATCAAGATTTTATACTTTGATATTATGTAATTTTTTTATCTTCTTTAAGAATTTATTCTTTACATTTTATTGTTGGTATTGATTCAAAAAAAGAAAAAGCGAGGGAATTAGTTTATTTTAGTATATTTCTTTAATTAAATGATTGTTCTGATTAAAATTTAAAAACTTCTGCATGTCTACAAAAAAATAAATAATAGAAGAATCCCTTAATTCAAGAACATTTAACCTATATCATGGGATCAAGTTCAAAAAAATAGCTTTCAATATCTCATTTTAAATGCAGTACATTTCCCCTGACATTATTTGAAAGACACCGAAATGAAACAATCTTTAGATTTTAAAGGATCTAAACGTACGCTAAATTAAAGAACCCATTCATATTCAAACGAAGAAAAGCCAGAATATTTCATTGTGCTTTAATGCTTAAAAGATTTGTTTCCACAATGACATATTTCAAAGCGTGCCTTCATCAAGTACTGAAAAAAATAAATGTATGTAGTTTCGAGAACTAATCTCATCCTTAAAAATTTTCAACACAATTTCCCCAGTCATTAAAAGAAGAAGAATGACAAATTCTAAAGAGAAACAAGTAGTCATTATTGGTGCTGGTATCGCTGGATTAAAAGCTGCCTCAACATTATACAATAATGGAATCAAGAACTGTATCGTAATCGAGGCAAGAGATAGAATCGGTGGAAGATTACATACAATTAAAGGCTACAAATGCGATAAATATGATCTTGGTGCTGCTTGGCATCATGATACGTTAATGAACCCCTTATTCTTTGAGGAAGCTGAAGAAATGAAAAAATATTCCCAGAGAAGATTTGTATTTGATGATAATCAATTTATTTACATTGATGAGGAACGAGGGAGAATTGATCATGATCCAGTTATGGTCTTGGAATATCTTGATGATGAAATTGATAAATTTAGCAGATTGGAATTTTTTAAAAGTTTGGATGTTAAGGATTGCTCCTTTTATCATATGATCTTAAAATATTTGCTACAAAGAAGAGATTTTTTAACGGATGATCAAATTAAATTTGCTTCCCAAATTCCAAGATATTTAGAATTATGGCATGGTGCAAGTTGGGAAAAATTGAGTGCAAAGGAAACATATTTTGACCATCAAGGAAGAAATGCATTGGTTACCAATTTCGATTCCGTCTTGAGTAGAATATCTGACACATTCCCCAAGGAGTGGATCAAATTAAACACTGAAGTTAGCTCAATCGAGCGCAAGGGCAAGAACGTTATTGTCAGACTAACTTCCGGAGAGGAAGTGATTTCCCAGTTTACTATTGTGACAATTCCTCAGAGTGTCCTACAATTGTCGTTAGAACAATCAAATCAAACGGGTAGAATTGAATTCAAACCACCATTGAATCCCCAAATACAAGCTGCCTTCAAGAAAATTCATTTTGGTGCGCTGGGGAAAGTCATTTTTGAGTTTGATAAGTGTACTTGGTCTAATGAAAGTTCTAGAATTTTTACATTAGCTCATTCTCGAGACGATTTCGTCAATACAGTTCGTAATGCAAAGTCATGGGAAAAACTAATCAAGTATATGGAAACATCTTCAAAGCAATCCATTGGAAACTGTTGGGATTTTCCATTATTATTTATTAACCTAGCCAAGTCAATTGGAACACCAACTTTGATTATGTTGATGCAAAGTCCGCTATCAAATTACATAGAATCAATAAGTGGTGATAAAGAAAAAGTGTATGAGTTTTTCAAACCGGTTCTAGATAAGGTGATGACTAATTTGAAATCGGAAAAGATAGTGAATGGAATGTCAAACGAAATAACGAACGATGGGAATGAAAAGACGCCAGTACTGAAAAATTTAATTACTACTAACTGGAACAATGATCCATACTCAAGAGGTGCATATTCTGCATGTTTTGTTGGTGATGATGCTTTAGAGATGATATTGGCTATGTCAAACGGTCAAGACTCCCGAATCAGATTTGCTGGAGAACATACTATTATGGATGGTGCCGGTGCCGTTCATGGAAGTTGGGAAAGTGGCAAACGAGAAGGTGAATATATAGCCAAACAACTGGGAAATGATTAACCTATAGAAATATACTGTAAAGGTGGTACAAAAAAAAAGTATTTATGAATCCACAATCTATTTAACATAGAAATGAAGTATGGATTAAATATTCTGACACAGTCCCAGGACTTTACTATAGAGAAATCTTAATTACGTAACTTTTCCAAATTTATTTCCGGGTAATGGGTATTCTTGAATGTAGTCCCGAGCCTTCTTTTATTGTGACAATTATCGCGAGGACCAAACTCTGATCTAAGACAACAATTAGGTTATGACACTCACAAGGATTATCAGAAGGAACTGATTCTATAATAAACAATAGTAATATTCAAGACGAACTGATGTCAAAAACAGCTCAAAGAAGGCTTCTCAAAGAACTACAACAATTAACAAAAGATTCACCACCAGGTATTGTGGCTTGTCCAAAAAATGAAAATAACCTATTTATATGGGATTGTTTAATTCAAGGCCCTCCGGATACAGCTTACGAAGGTGGAATATTTAATGCAAGATTGGATTTTCCGAAAGATTATCCGTTATCTCCCCCAAAATTGACTTTTACACCAAGTATATTACACCCTAACATTTATCCAAACGGAGAAGTCTGTATTTCGATCTTACACTCACCTGGTGATGATCCTAACATGTATGAACTAGCAGAAGAAAGATGGTCTCCCGTTCAAAGCATAGAAAAAATTTTATTAAGTGTTATGAGTATGCTAAGTGAACCAAATATCGAAAGTGGTGCCAATATTGACGCTTGTATACTTTGGAGAGATAATAGAGAAGAGTTCGAAAAGAAGGTTAAATTATCAGTCGTGAAATCATTAGGTTTTTGATTTTATTGGGAGATTTAAGCTTTTACTGTAGCAGCATGAGCTTTTATTCTTTTGTGGTTAGTAAAGAGCCAATTGGATCACATAAATGAAATTATAAAACGGTAGTATCGCAATATTATACAGAATATAATGGAGGTTACGAACTGTCGATATTCTAACATAATAATGGGATATATTCATCGATTAAGTATTTTCGCGACTTCGCTAATTCTACATAGGAGTATATGTAAAAAACCTATGTAGTACAGGAAGTCGAGCCTCCAAATACAACAATTTTAAATGTCCTCTACCGTTTTTGCGTCCGTAAAGTCAAATGCCTCCCTCAAATCGTAAACTTTAGATTATTGTCTCACATTCTTAATTGTTTGCCAAGTTTGTTTTTTTTTGTCTTTCCGTAAATCGGAAATGCATAAAATGTGCTGCTTCCAATTTTGGTGCCTGCATATTATCAATATTTTTACATAATACAATAGGCAAAATATATAAAATAATGATCTGGAAATAGAATTCTCTTGTCAAAATATATACACAAAACAACAAATATTAATATTTCATTAGCTGCAGTATTGACCTTCCGTATACACATTTGCCGCCGTTGAACTCGATTTAAACAATCTTCAGTCATTACAAAATGTGGCATCATTGATAGAATATGTTCTCATAGACTATTACCCTGGTGATAACTATGGACAAACAATTGGAATGTTCCCAGCTCCATATTATTGGTGGGAGGCAGGTCGCGCTTGGAGAATCATGTTGCATTACTGGTATTTTATGGAAAATGACACCTGTAATGATATTATGACAGCAGTACTGTTATATCAATCAGGTGAAGACAAAAACTATATTCCATTGAATCAGTCAACAGCAGAGGGAAATGATGATCAGGCATTCTGGGGGATTACAGCTATTAGTGTTACTGAGAGAAATTTCATTAATGCACCTGCTGATCAACCCCAATGATTCTATTTAGTAGAGGCAGTATTTAGTGCAATGAGCTTAAGATGGGATTCAGGTACATATAGATGTTGTCTAAGGTGACAAATTTTTTTTGTTTCGAAGTCTGGGTATAATTATAAAAACTCAGTTGCAAATGGTGCATTATTTTATACGGCTGCCAGATTAGGAAGGTATACAGGAAATCAAACTTGTGTGGATTGGGCTGAGAAGCATACGCCTGGATGTATCAAATGGGACCTATATATTTGTATATGATGGCGCCAGTACAATGGACACTTGTAACGAGACCAAAAAGTATCAATGATGATAACAACCAAGGACTATTATTATCTGGAGCTGCATATCTCTATAATTTCACAGGGTCTAGCACTTGGCAATTTCGAACAAACGAATTATCAAATGCTTCGGAAGTATTCTTCAATAACAGTATAATGTATGAAAGGGTCTGCCAATTAAATGGATTATGTGACACAGATCAAATATCATTAAAGTCTATTTTGATTGCGTCTTGGGTATGACTGCCCAATTAGTGACAGAAACACAACCTTCCACTATGAAATGGTTGAATGAGTCTGCATATACAGCAGGTAAATCTGATTCTGGTGGTACTGATGGCCTTATGTATGGTTTAAATTCGTTCATGGGGAGTCGAAATAGAATGTATGGCCTTGGTGAACAAATATCTGCATTAGAAGTATAGGTTACTACGAGAGTCTTGGATTTCTCTCATTCATATAATTTAATAGATGGGGGAATCCTTTGTAGGCAATTGTGCTGCAGGACCTGAGTAGAACAAGCCAATCTATCTCATCTCCACATGACTGGTGGCTACAGAGTAACGGTTGCAATTATAACATCGGTACTTGGTATTTCAGTTATAGCAACGGGAATATGACTAATATTAGATAACATCTGAAACCTATTAGTGTAATGCTAAAGAAGGGTCAACATTTCTATAATATTAATGACTTAACTTGGGAATGACTGGTGCAAGAAATACTCAAAGTCGTAAGCTATTAATATATTTTCAGAATAAAACCAATTAATAATATCGTAAAATATCAACATTTAATAGAGCAGGTAATTGCAAAAAGTTGCTTCACTAATAAATGCCATAAACTACCATTTTTTATTTTATTCTATTTACGTATTGGACAAGAATAGTAATATTCCAATAGTAACATGTTGACATTTCCCTTGACTTATATTATATTCACTTGCCTACGCAAAAATTAGCAAATACTACATCAAGAACCTCCTCAATTCCAACTACTTCTCCAGTTATATTTCCAATCCCTTCAATAGCTAAATTCAGGTTCTCAGAGGCAAGAACAATGTCTAAATCATTGTCAGTACTCTCGAAGAAGGAGTCAATTCCAAATATTACATCATTAATTAAAATATCCTTCACCCTTTGAGACATAACAATTGGAGAAGATTCATCACTTGTTCCAGATAGTTCTTTAAAATCTTCCGTTAAATGGCTAATGAGTCGAGGAAGACCATCTTGTGTCAAACAGGAAATCGGTATAATCGGGTATCGACCTTCTGTCTCTATGTTCAAGTCTCTCAGAATGTTTTGTAAAGTTCTTTCGTCTGGAATTAAATCTTTCTTATTTATGATTAGTACTACCTTTTTCTTTTTTAATTCATCAGAAAGAAGTAATCTCTTCAATGAAGGTTCAATCTTCATATCTTTATAGGGTTCAAAAAGAAATAAGCATATATCACTCTGCTTACTTTTGTGGATCGCTCTTTCAATACCTAGTTGCTCAATCAAGTCAGTAGAATTCTCTCTTATTCCAGCAGTATCGGTAATTATAATTTTGTATCCATTGACATCAACAAAAGAATCAATTGAGTCCCTAGTGGTTCCCGGAATTGGGCTAACAATAGATATATTGTTGTTACTGATACAATTTATTAATGAAGACTTACCGGCATTTGGTTTCCCAAGCAGACTTACCCTTATTCCACTTTGTAAGATAGACGATTTTTGCAATCTCCCAATAAAATGGTTAATGTCCTTTCTCAAATCCATTATATTATCTCTAACTTTATCCATGATTGTTTTTACATCCTCAATTTCCATATCTTCACCAAAATCAACAATAGCGGTTAAAGGTGCCATATTATTAATTAATGCCTTTCTCCAACCCTGAAATCTGACTTTATTCTCACCACTAAAACTGGATAAGGCACATCTTCTTTCCAACTCTGTCTCTGATTCTATCAATTGATTAATACTCTCTAGTTCTGTAAGATCAAACTTATTATTTTGAAAAGATCTTTTGGAAAATTCACCAGGTCCAGCATATCTAATATCAACATTATTTTTTCGGTCATTCAATTCTTGTATTGAATTTAATATTGCAGAAGTAATAGCACCACCGCCATGACTATGAATTTCTAATATATCTTCACCAGTGAATGAATTTGGTGCTTGGAAATACAATACTAACGTTGAATCTAACAGTAGCTTCGTACGCGGATGGAACAAAGTTCGAAGCATAGCATTCCGTGGAATAGGGAAATCAGCCCTTCCAGTCAATTTATTATATATGTATCTTGACTGAGAACCGGTAACTCTAATAATAGCGATCGCCGATCTTTGTCCTGGTGGTGTCGAGAGGGCATAGATAGTTGGTTGATTTATTGTAGAACAAGCAGTATGTGGCTTGGCATATTGTAATGGTTTGAGAGAAAACCTCATCTAAATCGTCAGTTTCCATTTTTTTTAGCCTGAGAGAACGGATTAAAATGAACCAAAAAGGGTTCATTGACATTTATAAATAAATCATCTATTGCAGCAGCAATAAATGAAAAAAATGGACGAGTCCGGAATCGAACCGAAGACCTCTCCCATGCTAAGGGAGCGCGCTACCAACTACGCCACACGCCCATAATATATTGTCAATAAAATTATATTTGCAAAATATATTAAAATGCTTTGATCACATGCCTTAAGTCTTAGTAGAGCTGCCTCCATTAGTCTTAGTATTATTATAAGTTAAAAGTATAACCTATTCATAGTAGATTCCACCTAATCTGTGTGATTAGAAAAGAAGTTAAAAAAATTTGGGAAATTTATGAAGATTTTAAAATGTTTTAGAAGTTGGACCGACAAAATATAGCCAAGACCGAATTTCCTCAAAAATCCTATTAACGAACTTGTGCAAAAGTTGCAAGAATACAGACAGTTCAGTTTCGCAAAAGAGATAATATTCCTGAAGGCAAATATTATAGTATATACTCTCTTCCAGGGCTAAAATAACAACACTCTTACGATTTAGAACAATTTCTCAGCACCCATTTAATGTTGAAGACATATAGTTATTATCAAATCCGAATATCACCTACAATCGAGTATTTATGCCGTGGATCATCTAGAATATTTTTATTACATACTAGGAACTACTCAACCCCTACAAGTAAAGGAAAGGAACTACATCGTCCAAAAAGTAGTGAACTATTTGCCTACAAGCAATATTATCAAAGGCTAAAATCTTTAACAGAGAAAGAGATCCCTGAGGATGCCGTTGTCAATTCAGCTCCATTAATTACATTGCATAGGAGGCTTAATTTACCTGAAGAATTTTCTTTATCTCTGCTTTCTAAATGTCTTACATGCCAATCCTCTCAGCTGCCCAATACCATGTTACCTTCCGCAATCCTTGAAAAGAAGGACAATTTATTTTCAAAGGACTTTTGCAATAATAAAGGATTAAATATCTTTGGGAAGAATATATTAAGCTATCATGTTACTAATTCTATATTGAAGAAGTATCCAAGGTTACCTACAGTTGTATTGAATGCAGCCATTGCAGCATATCTTTCCGAACATGTTCTTGCATCGATAGGTAAGTCCTGGGGGATTGAAGCCGAAAAGACCACAGTCATGGATAGATTCTTGAAAAATGAACCTTTTAATATATCGCTAGGGAAATTAAGATTTTATAATAATGCCATGGGTAAAAATGATGGTATAGAGATGATATCATTAAAGAGAAGATTTAATGAAACGGCAGCAATGACTTTAGCTGTAAGGAGTATTATAGGATCATTATGGGTTGTAAGCCACAAGACAAATCCTGAATTGGCATTTAACTTTATAGACAATCACATAATGAGCAGAAAATTAGATGTATCAAAGATGTTTATGTTTGAGCAACCCACGAGAGAGCTATCCAAGTTATGTGATCGTGAAGGTTTGGCGAAACCTATATCGAAACTTATGGCGGAATCTGGTAGGTTATCCAAAGCTCCTGTTTTTATTGTAGGTGCTTTTTCAGGCGACGAGAAACTAGGTGAGGGTTATGGCTCTTCACTGAAAGAAGCAAAGGCAAGAGCTGCAACTGATGCACTTATTAAATGGTACTGTTATCAACCCTCTAACATTCAAGGTCCTGTTATTGATCACGGGGCTGTAATTGTGTAACGAACCACATATCCGTCAAAATTGATAGTATATATATATATATACACCTATATCACTATATCTATTAACATAAATTCTTGTACATAGAATGTAAGCAGGTGATACGGATGTCCTTTTACAATTGACAATATCTTCAATATTAAATATCTATCGTGTTTTATCTTAGCCGAAACAATCAGCGACGTGATTGAAAAGTGCAGATCTTTAAATCATCGATCTCGTTTCATGAATGAGATGATGAGAAACAATAATAATAAATGGATGACTCTATAAAAGCTCTAAATTTAGATATTCAAGCACTCCAAGATATCGCCTATCAATACGAATTAAAAAGCATTCATTCAAATAATAGGGAGTCACAATGCTCTATACTGTTAGGTAATACGTCAAATGAAGGCTTGACAAGTTTATCGAAAGCAATTGATTTGCCGTTGACAAAGCAATTTGAAATCGATGAAGAGCAGGTACTGAAGAGAATTGGGTTGATAAAAGTTACTAATAGCACGCTTATACCACTTGGAATTATTGTTCTCAATAGCCGCTTCTATGATTACAGTAAGGTAATCTCACAGATAGCGAACTTTTTAGACAGTGTTAGCATATTAGCTGAATACGAGCCACAATTAAACAATTACCAAGATGGAAAAGTATCTCCGATTGAGGAGCCATCCATTAAATGCCATTTTATCGAAAGGCCAAACCTCAATCTAAGAAGAATAGGATTTATTATCAAACGTTTCCAGATTCCTATTCCAGTGGATGATATATCGCCACCTGGAAATTTTAATCTTGCTGCTTTCAAATCAAAAACCAGACCTGAATTAGGAGATAGTTACGAGTTGATTACCGATCAGCAAGAGTCGGATGATGAACGAGAAGAGCAAATGGTAAAAAAGTTAATAAAAAGGATTAATCAAATAATAAATTATTTAGACGGTAATAAAAATTATAATGATACCATCTTAAGAAAGGTCTCAATGATTGTGTCCCAATTACGACGGGGTGCCACTAATGATATCCATGAAGAAATACTGAATTCAGAGAATGAACTAAGAATCATCCAACTTTCATGTAAACAATGGGAAATCGCCAACAATGACATTACATAAGTCCGAAAAGTAGCTTTTATGAATATTAAATAGATCAATCATACGCCTATATTAACAATTTACGTACACCGTTAGTTATTTTCCATTCCTTTAAATCTTCATCAAACTGGCAGCCCAAAAGTTTCTTGTTAGTTACAGGGCACCTTCCCTCATGTTCAGTCAAGTATTTAATGGCACAAGGATAGCATGCAACGTATCCTGTTTCCAACACACAGCAGTTCTGAATCGTTAAATGACATACAGGACACTTTGTAGATGACTTTTTCATATTTTTTGATTTATTAGGCGGCCTGAGGATCTTTTCATCCATAATAGCAATTTTCTTTTGTAATTTTGTCGTCATATCCTGTGTCACCCACCATTGGTACACTCTTAGAGAGAAGATAAAAGTTGGAAATATTTGAGATCCTAGATATGACCCCATTCTTCCCAACTGGGAAATTGAACCATTGATAAAGCTGAGTAAGGCCATCTTGTTTTGTCTTTGAACTCTAGTTTCTCTTAGCTCGTTATCCCGAGATGACTCATAAAAATGATTTGTATCCTCCTGTAATGGCAAGAGCATTCTGGTATAACCTATTTTAAACCAGTAATCCAGAAGAGAAACGGATTCGTGTCTCCCAGAAAGGTATGTCAGCTTGGTTACTAAATCTAAAAGAAAACAAATTTTTTTAAAATGTGGATAACCCTTTCTAAAACTTAATTTGAGTATACGTTTAACCTTATTTAGCTTCTCTTTTACAAAATCTTCTTCTTCTTCCTCTTGATCATCTTCGAATGCAGATTCAGTGACAAATTTATGATGCAAGTCATCTAGTTTATTCTTAACATATGGAATTATAATCTTTTGTAAGAAAACCACCGAACGTTGAGAGCCTGTTAATTGCAATCCACGGGGCCATGATTGCACCTTATCGCTATGCAGTGATTGAATATGAGCATCCAGTAACACTTTATCGACGGAATTAAATTGCTGCAAGCCATAAAACTTGTCAACAAACGTGGCATTGAACTTTTTCAAATGATGCCATTCAATAAACCCCTTCAACAAGAGTTTAAACCACTCATCAAAATAGTTATTTACTTGTAATGATATCCAAGATGGATGTCTACTAATCCAATAATTTGTTAGGAGATACCTTATAGAATCAGGCAAAAGAGCATCCAGTTCCTGCGATGAAAAGATTTCGAATACTGTCGGATACACCCCTGAGACTGTCAGCTCATTAGAAGTTGTCGGAAAGTTAGAGTAGAAGCTCATAATATTAGAAAATATAGAGGCGTTGCCACACAGAAGAAAATCTAACGTAGTGACTCACAAAAGTTGTAAAATCCTTTGCGTTATTACGTAGTTTACAGAAGTTGTACAGTTTTGCAGCTGAAAAAAATGTTAGTGGGGGATCATGTGACGCTTCACACGTCCAGTTGATTACATATTGCAGTGTGCAGTTTTTTTTTGCCCTGCCTCGCCTCGAGGAAGCTCATACAAAGGACGGACATAACGAAGGGACCGTGAACATTTTTTTCCTAAAACAAACTCGTTGTAGACACACTCATTGACGTACCTAATACATAAGGAAACAGCTTCAAATGTTACATCTTCTGATATTTCATGTTAGGTAGATTCTTATTTATGCACTCTGGTCAGGGTATATATCCACCTAAAGATTTTTAAACAACGCTTAAGATGACAACAGATATACCCAGCCGTTTTTTAACTAATGACCAAAGCACCTTTGGTGAATTCACTGCCAGAGTACGTTGGCCAATTATCGTTCAGAATGCTGCCAATGATATGGAAAATGCCTTGAAATCAGTCGGTGATGATCCTGCTAAGATAGAACAAGGTAATTTCATCGTTAAGCAATTACTCGCATTCCGTCAAGAAATCTTGGATCATGCACCTCTACGTAAATTTACCTTAGAAGAATGTGAGATAGCCAGCGTTCCAGGCTCCTTCAATGAATATATTGATACTCATCAAGGTATTACTTGGGATAACGTCGAATGGTTGTTTTCTGAGGTGTATTTGTATAGAAGAATTAACGTTTTCTTCAGATTACAATCATTATGGAAGGATTTTGATATCTTTGATGCTTTAAAGCAATCTACGTTAAAGTCTTCCGTACATGGTGTTGTTGAGTTGGCTATGAGATACAAGATTCTTGCACTTCAGTTTGCATCAATTGTTGATGATAAGGAAGCCTTAGAAATACTATTCAAAGAATTCGTTGAAGTTTCCTTATGGGGCAATGCAACTGATTTGTCATTGCTAGTGAACGCAACATTGGAACAGATTAAATCCGTGCAAAGTGCCAAGGTAAGAGAAGCATCTGAAGCTAAGATTCTTGTCAATGACACTGAAAAGGCTTGGAAAAAATTAATGGCCTTGAAGGAAAACGGTAGAAAGGATATCAGAGTGGATTTTGTCTTGGATAATTCCGGATTTGAATTATATGCGGATTTGATCTTTGTTGCCTTCTTATTGGGAACAAATTTGGTTCAAAAGGTAAAATTCCATGCTAAAGATAGTCCATACATGGTTAGTGATGTCATGATAAAGGATTTCCATATCTTACTAAAGGATTTGAAAGACAGAACATTCTTTGAAATTGATCCGGCATCTGAAGAATCGAAGGCATTGGACCAATTTGCTAATGATATTTCACTATTTTTTAAGAACGGTAAATTAGAAATTGAAGCTGATTCATTCTGGACTACCGATCTAGATTATTGGAATATTACTCCCAGTGAAACTAAATACAATGGCGCAGCTGTTTACCAAGATTTGTTGAAATCTGATCTGGTGATTTTCAAAGGTGATCTAAACTACAGAAAATTAACTGCTGACAGAAAATGGCCTCGTACCACACCATGGAATGTTGCTATTGGTCCAATGGCCAACAATGGCATTACATCTTTAAGTTTGAGGACTTGTAAAGCCGATGTTCAAGTGGCTTTACCAGAGGGTGTTGATGAAAAATTATCTGAACTGTGGGAAAAAGATCATCCAGGTCAGGGTTCTTGGTGGTGCTCCAGTGGTAAATGGGCAGTGATTTGCTATGCCTCTTCCTGAACCACCCCCTTTCCTTTTTTTTATATATTTATATGCTTGAGTTAATGTGAACTTTAATTCAATGAAAAAAATAATTTATATACAACGTTTAGAGTACTCTTTTAATGCATTCTATATTTTAGGGCATATTCTGAGGTGGTACGTAGTGTCGCTCTGAAAAAAAAAAAAAGTCACCGGATGAAAGCAGAGGAATTGGATACTCATATAAAGACTCAATCCTTTACTTATACTATAGCTACACCCACATCTGAACGAAAATGTCTGTAAATGAACAATATACATCGATTATCAAAACATATCGTGATAAATTGGAATATTCCACGTTAAGGCAAGATTCAGAGGAGTATCAAACACTTCTCACCACGACAATTCAAGATCTTCTTTCATTAAAAAATATAATTTATGAAAAATTGGCTTTATTTAGTAACAATGAAATTTTAGAAGATATATCGACAAAATCTTTAAAATTCCTTGATGTAGATTACTATTTAGGAGTGATGTGCTCCAAAAAACAAGTCACAACAAAACAAGCAAATGATGCCCATTCCAAGAATAGAATGAAACTGAAATTCTTAGAAAAATCTATTCAACTTTTGATCCAATTCCTTATAACATTGCAGGATTACGAAATATTAGATACCCTATTAGCTAAGAAAGTTGACTCCTTTGAAAATACATTTAAACCGAAATTGGAAGAGTTATATTCGGAACCCTCTAATATTACGGACTTATCTAGTGCACAAATGAGAAGGCAACAAAAAATTGAACTATTCCAGCAAGGCAAGTTGATTGAAAATAAAGTAAAAGAGCTAGAATTCAGGCTGAAAACCGATGAGGATGAACTTGATGATAACAACGATGAAGTGTTACGTGAACTCTACTTACAAAAATTAAAGAGACTAAGTTATGAAGCTTTTAACGAAATTGAACAAATCCTTTACGAAAGTGACTTATTAAGCAGCTTCTTGCAAAGGACCCCTTCTATTGAAGAATTAAATGAAAATACAGCGAAAGGGGACAATAAAAATGAGTCATCTGATTCCCCTGGGTTTACTGATAAGCTTGAAACGTTAAATAAGCCGTTGCTATCCAAAACAGGGAAAGTATTGAGGAACTTCACGATAATTGACCAAAAGACTCAATTACAAAATAAAGTACGTGGATATGGCCAATATGGACCCACAATGTCGGTAGAGGAATTTCTGGAGAAAGAGTGGGAAGAAGGTAGAGTGCTGCAAGGTGGTGAAGATGACACAACTGAGCAGAAGGTAGACGAAGATAATGAACAATGGCAAGATGAACAAACATACAAAGCCCGCAAATGGGATGAGTTCACGGAGGCCAACCCTAAGGGTATCGGAAATACCATTAATAGAGGTTAGTCTTTTCATTATGCTTACCGTTTAGCCTGACCATATAGAGCTTACAGACCACAAAAAAAAATCTATATTTTTCAAAGGCACGCGGAAACTTCTGGAACCATTGAAATACTTTTTATTTTACATAATTTTCCATTTAGAATAATTAATTCATATAGACATTAGACAATTATGTATAGTGCAAGAAATCCATTTATTTACTCCTACATTTAACCAACTTCTTGAAGTTCAGTCTTAAGCTCAGACAATGTCACAACTGAGTTACCATTTAAAATCCATTGGTCATATTGATTTCCGAACGTTGAAAGTATGTTAATGATAATTAGATAACATCTTCTCTTCTCTTGAAGATTATTTCCACTTTGAAGTAAATATTGGAATATTATTTCCGCTGCAGCTCTCTCGTGCTTGTTAGCCATTCTGAAGCTATAGACTCTCTTACAGCTTTTCCAATCCGGAAAAGTCATACGCGATACAAGGATATCATCAATAATCTTAAAATCCTCTGAAAGAAAAAACAGCATGTTCTCTTCTATGGAACTACATGATTTTAAAATTGTTGCGAAAAAGGTGTCAGCAATTCCTTCGTCATTCAAAAGCATCATGAAATATTGTCTTCTAATATCTGCTGAGAGGACATCATGACCCAATCTCAAGACATCAACTATTTCTGAAAACATGTTAAACTGTATTAGTAAATCTAAATGGAGTTTATATTGGTCTCTTGTGAAGTCGCTTGGTAAAGTGGCATCGGTCTCTTTCATGGAACTATGTATTGACCCTTTGATTGCTTTTAATGCCAATTTCAAGCTGTTTGTCTGAGAAAATAACTGTGCCAACCTGTAATTATAAAGAGAGTGTCTATGAGGAAAGCTAAAAGAACTTATAATTGGAGCCCATATATTTGTGTTATCATTGGTTAAATTACTCAAATAATCTGGTATTTTATCTTTGAACTGTGTTGTGTAATCATTTTTCGTAAAAAACTCAAATGATTTCTCAAAGTCTCCACAAATAAACAGGGTCATCGCTAGCATAAATTCGTCGATTGGTTTATCATGCAGGTAGAGTGGGAATTCAACAAACTGTAAAAGTCTTACTCTTGCAGAAATAATGTCAGGAGAATCTCTTAGATTTCTTGCAATAAAAGTGTCAAAAAACTTCATGAAAAGTGGATTCTCCTCTAGTGGATATTCATACATAATTTTAGTAACATATTGCAAATACGATATCCATTCCCTATACGAATTCAACTTTATTCCATAATTAAATTCTGAAGTCAATGCGAGCAACTCATTCATAAGGACAGATTTGTCGAGTTTGTATAATTGGGTAAACAATGTTTGTTTGTAATGTATCTTTAAAAACATATTGAGTTTTGATTCAATCTGGGAATAATCAAAATCCAAAACAACGACAGATAACAATATTTCAAATACCAACCGCTTCTGAATTGTAACTAGTTGATGTAAACTTTGAATAGACAGCACAACACTAAATTCATTGGGAACAATTGCGTGTATAAAATCATTCCCATTGACCGAAGGTGGTATTAGATATCTATCAATTAACTCATTCATTATAGTTGTGACATCAAGCAAACTCATATCCTTGAAGAGTGCCTTAATAGCAACGACATCTACTTCCGATTGTAGAAAAGTTTTGAATATAGCGGTAAGCTTTTCGCCGATGGTGACCGGTTTAGAAAATTTGCCAGTAACTATATCGATAAATTGACTGGCAATCTTATTTAGCGTTTTTTGGGATAGAGTTGAAGTAAATCTATTAATAGCCTTCCAGTACTTCGATATTTCATCGTCCGTAGTACTTGCACCTATGTTGTAAAAAATATTTTCTAAAGCAGAATTTATCTTGTAGACAGAATGATTATATCGTTGGAGGCAGTTGACCATTATAATTTCACTTCTGTACAGGGTTATCGATGAGACTTCATCGTATTTGTTTTTGAGGTCTCTTAATATAGTATCTAAGTTCTTCAAATACACCCCATCAACTTTGATATCATTAGATACAACAATTTGGTTCTCGTCAAGTAATTTATCTGCTTCTTGACATAATACAGGACTATAACGAGACTGTATGTTTAATAGAATTGATTTTTTATCACCGAAAAGATCTTTCCCCATATCTGATTCGATGTCATTCAATGACTTATTCGCTGCATCTATCCATTGATGATCTTGGAGATCCTCATTAATAAAGTTTAAAATTTGTAGTTTACTTGCCGTACCACATTTCCACAATAGGATCAGATTGACATAACTAGCACTGACATTTAATTCCAATGGTGATGTAATCAACATATCAACGAAAGACCAAAGTGATGCTGAAGATAAGTTTGCTGGTATAGTAGATATTGGAACATACTTCAGGCGGTCATTTGAATCTAATACCAAGTTGCCAACTTGGAATATTCCATTTTTAAAAGGTAAAAACAATATGATAATATTCTGATATATTGTTAAGTATTTTCCAGTTGAATTGCAACCCCTCAAATCTGTAGGACCAAATTCTGACGAGAGATCATAAGTATCAATTAAAGAGTAAGTAGTCAAATCCCACATTTTCAAATGCGATTGCTGAGTAAGGATGATTAGATACTTTTCTTTAAAAGACATGCAACTAATAGCCTTCTCTGGTATATAATCTTGTTTTCTAGAGAACATACTAGCAAGGTTCTGTAAATAGGAACCATCGTTAAACAGAACCGGTTCTATCGACCCACTTTTGAATTTGTTCAAACCCAATAAACCACCATCTTCTAGACAAGCAACAGAAAAGTTAGGCGATAAAGTGTATAGAAGATGAGGAACTCTAACGGAAAAATCGTATGGCGTTTGGATTGTAGACCAGTTGTTAGGTAAAACATTATAATCATTATAGAGAATAAAATCTACAGGAAGTGTCATTGTTAAATAGGAACCTTGCTTTAAGATTATATTTATCATTATGAATTTTTCTGATTCGATGATAGTGAAAGTAAAGTTTTTATTCATAGACTCATCTGGTAAATGAATATGGATGGTTTTCGATAATGTTACAGTGTTTAACGAGTATAAGGTTAACAATTTATAATCTGTGGAAAATTGAAAACAAACATATTCACCGTTGTAAAGCTCAATAGCAGATGAATATGCTACTTCAGTGGGATGATCTTGAATACTCTCATTCAATTGAGCTGAATCATCTCCGGAAAGATAAAGATTCACTGCGTTTGATGCTGACGTAAATTTCTTCAACTGCAACAAATTTGCATCAATTTTTGAAAAATGGATCATATCCTTATTGTTTTGATGCTAATTTATTATGAAGATCCAGCAACAGGAATTGTTTTATTAAAAATAAATTTAGTACTAATACATAGTTCTAAGCATTTTTCTCTTTATTTTTCTTGATGTATATTTCTTTACATCAAATAATTAAAGAGGCGTCGTAGAAGATGACTATGGGCTGAATGTTTTCTGCAACCCAATGCTTTCAACTAAGGACTTTATTTAAAGCAATGATTAGTGTGCCAAAATACTGAAAAGGAGAGCATTATTTATTTAAATTGTAAAAGTTTCTCTAGTCTTAGAACACCATTTTGTCCACCAGAGATAACAACAGGGATAGCATCAAGCCATGTCATTTCAACAACAATATTAGAATCGTTTTTTTCCAAATTGGATGGATTATCGTAATGATTATATCTTTTTATAATATTCCCAAATTGGCCAAGTCTTCTAACTTCAATAAATCCATTCTGGTATGCTAAAAGAATAAACTCTACCGATCTTTGAAACAGTATACAGGTGGGTTCATCGGCCAATAATGCATTAAATATGATACTTCTTTGATCAAAAGAATACACGACAAGCATACACCCTATTTGGATTATCAGCTTTGATGTTTCTTTATTAAGGACCAACTTAGGCTTCGTAATCAAACTACCGGAATGACACTCAATATTTTTACTGAGATCTACAGTATGCAGAATGTCTCCTGAAAAACTGTATACTTCTAATTGATAGGGTTCTGATGTTAAGACAAGCAACGATTTCTCTGTCATCCCAAAAATACACCCAAATATTTCCTTCTTTGTATTAATAATTGTCTTGTAGATTATGGATAATTTGAAATCATCAGTTGAAGTGTAGTTCTTTGGAACATTAACTTCCCAAATATATATACTGTTACTCAATACAATTAATAGCCACTTGGTCTTAAATTCGATACTCTTTATATCAGAATATTTAAATTCCGACGAAAATTCTTCTCTTTCGAAAATGTTGTATTCAAAGAGCAATGTTCTTTTTACTGCAGACCAAACTTGTATACCGTCTTTAGTCAAAATGGCAAATATTTTACTATCAATCCAAAACAATTCATTAGCGACACTATCAATTGTTGAAATGTCCATGGAAAAACATTCTAAATTTTTTCTAACTGTAGTAATTCTAAATTCTCCATTCTTTGATAAAGATAAAATATTATTTTTTAATACTTTTAATTTTTTAATTGGTTGTGTCGAATTGATAATATTTTTTGAGACTTGTTGAGGATCATTTTTCTCATGTAAAGATTGTACTGGATTAGATTTCTTATGTGTAAATAAGGATAGTGATTCCTTTTCCAGCAAATTATCCTCTAATTCATCAGTCAATGTTATTGTTCCAGCATCTGATACAGTATCGCCCTCTTTATTGTGTATTACTGGTAAAATCTCATCATTAGAAAGGTCAATATCCTGAGAAGAGATACTGTGATTGAACAGAGGATCATGAATATTACTGCTATCTAGTTCATCATTATTATTTAGATTTAGATCCTCTAAGTTATGGAGAACGTTATCCTTGTCATTCAAATGCCCCAGTTGACTTGTTGTGTCTGGATTTTTCAATAAAGAAATAATCTCTTTCACATTATCCTGTACAGAAATTTTAGATTTCAATAATGATGTCAGTGATGAATCGAGACTAGTTTCATGCGGCAATTCCTTGTCTAAATTAATTTTGCCTGTTGATGCAGCTGCTATTGATGATGATATGTCTTGTAAATTTGCCAATTTATAACGAAGGTTTCTGTTCTCACCTTCCAATTGAATGATCCTAGATTTCATTTCAGACCTTTCTAACTCCCAAGTTATTCTATCTCTTTCATTCTTCGTGAATTCTGTCTGGAGGTAGTGCATGACTCCAGGTAAAGTATAATGTGCTTGTGCATATGGTTGATTGGGGAGCATTTCCTTATTTTCACAATCCCAACTAAAATTTAATAGGTTTAAGTTTTTATTATGTACAATGAACAAATGAATTGAGTGTTATAATTTCACCCTTTTCGATTGTAAGTTCTTTTGCCTAATCCTTATTATCGTTTATTTATTGATTCACCTGTTCTAATTCCTTTAAATATAGGAAATATCTTCATTAGGTGCTATAGAAACCCGTACACCGCACTGAAATTTTAGAGGTAATTAAGAACCGCTTCATGAATGGAGTTCAAAAATAAAATGATAAATATTAAAACAATTGTGTTAAATTAATGTCATTATATAGTTACTTTCATCGTCAAAAGATAAATAACTAGATGAGGTTAGGTTATCTAACCTAAAAAAATTACATACAGATATATCTGATAAGCATAGAATGGGTCACTTTAAAAAACGTTGTCACACATCAAGTTATTTCATTTCTATTTGCTTCACATTCAATCCATCTAATAGTAGCCTCTAGAAGCTTGAGATGAATAGTCATACCCACTGTAACCATATGGCACGCCTTGTTGTGCGGCGGCAGCAGCAGCGGCAGCAGCTTGTTGTTGTTGTTGCTGCTGTTGTTGTTGCTGTTGTTGGAATTGATAATATTGCTGGTATTGCAATTGTTGTGGAGTCAAGTTTTGACCTTGAGCTTGGCCATTCTGTTGTTGTTGACCTTGATCTTGGCTTTGAGTTTCTTGTTGAGCATCTTCAGTTGGCTGACCAGTGGATGTTTGGCCTTGCATGTCTTGAACTTGTTGACCTTGATAGTAGTTACTGCCCTTTGGAGCTTGGTAAGGATATTGACCAGCACCCATAGCATATTGAGGTTGAGCGTATGGGAATGATTGTTGATAGAAATGTCCATAGTATGGCATGAAAGAACCACCATATGGTTGTTGTGGTTGGATATTAGCAGTAACTGGGGAAGTACCAGAGGGACCAGCAGCAGTAGAAGCTATATCAGCATTTGCAGTACCTGGGGTAGATTGACCATAACCTTGTTGCACATTTGCATATTGGTTAGATACCGCGCTGGTGGCACCAGATTGGGCAGTTGGTTGCTGGCCGTAACCATATGATTGAGAATCAAACATACCTGGGTAAGAGTAGCCAGGAAATTGACCTTGGTACATGTAGTATTGTTGTTGAGCAGCGGCGGCGGCAGCTGCAGCTGCTGCATTTTGTGGTACTTGTTGAAAGTTTTGTTGGGTGCCAAATTGATTTTGTTGCGCTGGATACTGTTGTTGCTGTTGTTGATAGTAGTTTTGTTGTTGCTGAGACACATCTGGTTGTTGTTGCTGTTGTGGTTGTACTGATTCTTGCTTAGCTTGTATTGGTTCAGCTTGATTAGTTGGTGGAGTTTGTCGGATATCGACCGTTAATTTTTCGACTTCTATCTTCTTGACTGCTTCAACTTTTTCTTCTTTGATAGATTCTTCTTCTTCCTCTTCACTAGATTCTTCCTCTTCTCCTTCTTCCTCTTCTTCTTCTTCTTCTTCACTAGATTCTTCTTCGCTTGATTCTTCTTCCTCTTCACTAGATTCTTCCTCTTCGCTAGATTCTTCTTCTTCTTCACTAGATTCCTCTTCCTCTTCTTCACTAGATTCTTCAACCTTTTCGATCTCCTTCCTCAATTCCTTAACATTTTCCAATGCTGATTCCTTAATCTTTGGTGTGGCAACGGCAGCCCATGTCATTTTCTTTAATGGCGCGGATTCAGTTGCAACTGAAGTAGGCTTAGCCATAAGAATTTCTTCTTCTTGTGTTTCTTCATCTTTTTGTTCGTTAACTATATGTTCTGTTTCCTCCTCTTTATGCGTTGGTTCCGGTTCTACTGGCTTGCTTGAAGCTACTGCAGCAGCCCATGATGTAGTATTAGAGACAGTTTTTGCAGGAGTAGTAGCTGGCTTTAATTTTTCAGTAATTATATTCTTTGAAGAGGTCATCTTTTTATTATTAGTAGAATTTCTTTGTATGTTGTTATTTCTTGAACGATTACTATTATTATTTCTGTATGCACCCCTTGGTTTAATATCAGTATCATCGTCATAAATATGTTCTAAATCTTGATGTTGATATTGATGATGTGGTTCCCTCTTTTCAGCCTTTTCTTTCTTCGAAGGTTTCTTGACTTCATCCCATCGAGTAACTGCACCGGAAGTAATCTTATCAATTATAGTTTCTAAATCGTCATATTCTTGAACTAAATCAATCAAATCATCATTTGTCCAGTCCGGGAAGAGTTCCGTTAGTGTATCTAGTTTAAACTTTAATTGAGGATCTTGAGATTTTGTATTATTACTAGTTGATTTCCTATATTGTGAGGGCATTGTTTTTTTTAAGATTCCTTATTATATATTTAATTAGTGATGTGTGACAATCCTATGAAATATCAGTAATATAGCAACAGAATTGGAGATCTCTAAAGGAAAATTTACAATAGAGTAACTCCAAATACGAAGTATCCTGAAGTTTCTTATTCTACTCAGAAATCAAACTAAAATTTCCTGGTACCAGAGAAGAGGACCGGCTTTGGGAGAAAATTTTTTTGCCACCTAAACATATCGTATCACCTTGAACGAAACACAATTACCCGCACATATTTATTTTGTTATTACGTAATAGATGTGAAGTCTAAAAAAATTCTCGAGCCTCGAGGCAACAAACAGTAAGGAAACCGCATCTGCAATGTAGTTCAGTCCGAACAAAACAATGAGAAGACCCAGAAATTACATGCTTACATGTTCCACTTCCCAATTATCTAATTTGATAAACCTTCCTATGCTTGAGAAAATAATAAAATGTTAAACTTTCATAAACCAGGGAACTATTTCTTCATCCTGCCGTGGATAGCGTTCATCCCATGGTATGGAATGCTAATAGCAATGTTAATTTGTTGGTCAGCACAAGGCCGCCCAATGTATTGGTTCATGCATGAAAAGGCATCTCCTGTGTACATTTCTGACATCGGTGCCACTAACTTACGACCTCTTTTCATATCATGTGTCGCATGGGAAGGTCTAGGATATGCATTAACTGTCTTCGCTGAATATTACCAAAGATCCGGAGGTGAAATACCATTATTTAAGAGGAAAAGAAATAACAGTTCGAGGAAATTTTTAATGCCTCCTTGGTATAGGAAAGATGAAAGAAATTTGATCTTTGCCGCCTGCATTTTGGGTGCATTGGGTGAAATTGCATTGTTGATGTGTACTATCTTTTCAACAGCTCATTATCACCATGTTCACCTATCAATGGTCGGTGTCTTCGTTGTATTGATGTTCTTCTCAGTGGTCTGTCTATCAACAGAATATTTCTTGATGGGAAGACATTACGCATTGTTGCATCCATTAGCTGATCATACTGCAGATTTACCAGAAAAACCAGAAGATATTAAATGGTATCAATGGGAAGGTCACGTATGGAATAAGTTCACCATAAGTGGGTTAGTGAAAGCTTTATGGTTACTATTTGCCTTAATTTGGGCCATCTGTTTTGGTGCTATCTCTAATGATTCCAAGAGTGCCTGCTTTGAATGGCTATTAGCATTTTGGTTTGGGGTTTTATTTATGATTATATCTGTTGATTTCTATATGGGGAGTAGATATCAGACTTCGAGCTATTTTAACCGTGTAGAATCATTCGCGGGTTATTATAAATATGATGAGTTGTTTGAAAACTTGGACCTAGCAAGTCATATGGTACGTGAAGATGAAACTCATTCTGTGGAAAAGGTTATCACAAACTCTGCCTTTTCTGTCTTGGATAATTCTTTCTAAGCGCTTGTTTCTATTAAATAACTATCGTGTATACTTTTCAAAAATACAGAAAGCATATTCTCATTAAAGGACATAGGATTAAAATAATATAAGTAAATTATTAGTTAACAACAAAAAACAACAGCTAGAATACTTCTTTAAAATACCCTTCCTTTTCTGTAGCATCTTTATTAGCTTCCTCGTCCTGTTGTTCATCTTGATTAGAATATTGTGAGAATCCACTAAATGTAGGTTTCAATTGAAGATGATCAGATTCCGTTTCTTTCTTCTTTATAGCTTCCGGCACATCCTTCTCAACAGTAGTGTCATTGTCTCCAGAAATTTTATGGAATGATGGAAGTGCACTATTAGTTTGCTTTTCTATCTTTTCCTTACGACTTTGCGCACTTCCTAAAAAGAACCCACTGAAATGATGTGACTTTTTTCCATTGACTTTTGGTGATGCATTGGTGACTTCGACTTTTGGTGATGCATTGGTGACTTCGACTTTTGGTGGTAACTCAACTTGTTTAATCTTATCACCTTTTGGAACTTCAACTGGTGATTTCGCTTCTTCTTTTTTTGCCTCAACAGCAGAGCCTAGCGAGTCATCTTCACCTTCACTAATCTCATACAAAGTTGGCCGTGATGCTTCTCGTTTATCCTTAGCATATTGGTCCAAAAATTCCCTTGACGTCATCCCAATTAAACTCTTGACTTTTTCTTCATCTAATTCAGAATCACCACGAACTTCTGCAAGGTCTTGCATGGACTCTAATAAAGCTAATCTTTCCTTCTTTAATGCGATCTCCGTCTTGTTTAACTCACCTTTCCGTTCATTAACCATGGAATCCACTTCCAGTTGTTTCAAACGTGCCTCATTAGTGGATAATTCAGCCTCCTCCTTTGCCTTTTGAGCTAATATAATCACATTATCATTTAAAATTGCTTCCAAATCATTTCTATTGGCAGTAAGATCTTCCAATTTTGCATCTTCCCTTTCTTTCCTATTTTCTTGTCCTTCAATATCCTTCTTATATCCCTCAATCTTAGCCTTATGTGATTCAATGGAAGCGTGCAAGTTGGTAATTTCTGTATTCATACCTTCTTTTTCATTCAATAAACTTTCGTGTTCTTCTTGGGCTTTCTTCAAATCGTTATAGTATGGTTTCAATAACTCTTCTTGTTCCTTACGTGCATCAGAAAGATTGAGCTCACAAGTGGTAATCCAATTATTGAATTCTTCATCCTTTTTCTTTCGCTCAATATCAAGCTTTTCTTGCAGTTCTTTCTCAAAGTCTTCCTTGTGGGAAAGTGCTTCCTGCAACTGTAAACGTTTAGCTTCCAGTTCTTGATCCATTTTTGCAATCATTTCACTATAAGTAATATCCAATCTCTCCTTAGTTTCAGCCTTCTCTTTTTGATGTTTTGCAATAGAATCAGCTTGAACTTTCTTATTATTATTCAGTTTGGTACGCTGCAAATTATTCCAAGCAGAAGCAGCCGCAGTATTCTCAGCAGTTCGCTTAGCAAGTTCAGCATCCATGGCTCTCTGTGCTGTAGCTCTCAAGTCTACTTCACCAAGGATTGGATCTACCATTTTCTTCGCGATGGAATTTACATCTTCAGGAGATAACCATAACCCACCACCAATATTAATCTTATTGGAAGTGGGTGTCTTTTTCTTGAATTGATCTTGGGCCCATGCTACAGCGGCTCTATTATACTCTTCATTACCAAACAGACTTTTGTCGTAATCTTCGCTGTTGATGATTGCCAATTCTCTATCCACGTTAGCTTTCGCCATGGTCATAACCTGCTCAGAAGTTAACTGTTTCAAATAAATTTCTCTCATATGTTTCTTCTCTTCAATTTCCTCTTCAATAAATTTTCCAGGTTCACTATCTTTGACATGAACAGCAGCACTTAAAGCAAACTCCTGGTTCTTTTTAAATTTATCTAAGACTTCATTTTCGATGACTTCTCTATCTGGTCCAACATGCTCAGCCTTAGTATAAATACCATTCATCACCTCTTGCGATAATACTAAGTTCTTATTAGTATCAGCAGCATTTGTGTTCAGACCATAACTATAATTATTACGTTCCGGATTTGTCCTTTCCTTAATTCTTGTTGCTGCCTTCTTTGAAGCACCTTGTAACACCTTTTCAAGATTTAACTGATATGCAGCCGGAATTACTGATGCTTCCATAGATGTAGTTGGACTATTCAAAGAATGTGCTTTTAATACAGAATTTGCGGAACTTATTGAATATGTCTTACTAACTTCACTCCTATTTGAATCCTTTGTTACTGGTCTGGAAATTGTAGTCATCGAGTATGCCTTTGAGGCTGCAGAAGATGAATTCTTCTTTAAATTTGAGCGATTACTAGAAACGTTTGATGCAAGGGAATAAGTCTTCTTAGGGGAATGACCAACTTTACCAGCAGCCTTGGTGGCATTAGTATCCAATTTTCTTTGATACCTTTCAATCGTAATCGGATTTTCATTTGCTAATTGGGCACCTGCTTCAGACGCTACTTTTGGATCTGCAACACCTAGTGAATGACTATTGGCAGGTGATTGATAAACCCCATATTTCAAGCGTGCCTTATATAGTGCCTCTCTACTTAAGGGCTCACCCGCAATTTGGTAAATTGAAGTTCTTTTGGACTTCTTGGAACCGACAGAGGATACAGAACTAGACCTTGTGGCTCTCGTGGCTGTCACCTTTGTTTTAGTAATAGCTATCTTATCTGCTTCAGTTAATGGCGAAACTAAAGACATTTTTTAATTGATTGTGGAACACGGTAGCTTCTCTGTTTAATGATTATTACCGCAAGCCAAGCTTAGAACTATCCACTTGGAAGTATTTCAGGAATTAATATACAACTCTACCTCTAAGTTAAAGAAGAAAAAAAAGATAAACCCAATTCGACCCCCGTATTATCTCTACGAATGGCATTCACCTGCTTTCCCATGGCTCCGCACATTAGTTGGCGAATAAGAAACGGAACAGCTTCTCGATGCAGGAAAAGAAGCCCCACTTTCCCTTTCGGGTCACTTAGTGCTTTAAATTACCTTTTTTGGCTACCGCTAATTCTTTCGGGAAATGTAATGAACCCGTAAAGCATGATTTAAAGATTCCACTCTTTTAGGAAATATATAAACAATACTTGGTGAAGCATATTTCAAAATTTATTATGTACCAAGAAGTGCCAACTTGTCCTTGAAGTCAACATGTAGTTACTAGAAAGTTCGTTATAACTGAGGATAAATAAGGGGAAATACAACGAAAGAAAGAGTATAAACATAATGAACTATAATTTTGAGACTTGTTTTTGGGATAAAGATGATGGAGGTGTTAATATCTTGCTCATGCACATCTCCGAAGGTATCAAGTCATGTGATACCATGGTGTCTTTCTTTAAACAAAAATGTGAAACCGAAAAAGATTATACAAGAAGATTAGGTGCAATTAATGAGAAATTTTCAAAAGATTTGTCGACAAATCCTGAATTTGGGCATTTGTCTGAACTTTTAGAGACACTATTAGAAGTCGAAAAAGTTAAAGCTCAAGCACACGCTAAACAAAGTGAAGTTATATTTAGACAGGTTTTCAGTGATGTCAAGGCATTCGCTTCTGAATTACAAGCAAGATATGTTACCGTCAGTGGGAAGATTGAAAGTTTACGATTGGATAAATACAATAAAAAAAAAGGATGCGAAGATTTGACGAAAAGATTGGAAAAGACCGATATTAAGGTTAGAGATTTACAATTGAATCAAAATAATATCATTGGATCTAAAAGAGTGCTACAGAACCAACGGGACCTAGCGAAATGGCAATCCAATAGAAATGAAATTCAAAACCAATTGAACATTTTAAAGCAAGAATACAAGGCTTCCCAAAGATATTGGATTCAAGAATGGGGTGAAATGACCGCTGAATTACAAAGAATGGAAACAGCAAGAATCTCATTTCTGCAAGCAAAAATGCAGCAATATTTACAGACCTCAATGGAGACATGTATTTTAGAACAGTCAAAGATGGATTTAATGATCAGTCGTTTGAGCGGGTTTACACCAAGTGATGATATTACAAAGTTTTCAAGCGAATATGGGACAGGAAGACTAAAAAAAGAAAGACGTTCTGATAAGAAAACTTCCAGTATGGAACCAACATTAAGTCAAAATTCTTCAACGTTTAGAGGGTTTGATTCTACCAGGTCAAAAAGACATTCTTATATCGATACCGTTAGAAATTTTTCTGCTCAATTAAAACAAATGCAGCACACAAATTCAAACGAGTTTAGAAAATCAACACCTGTTTCTGTGATAGAGTCAATACGACATGAGAAAGAGTTACCGGATCCAAAGACATATCATAAGAAAGGAGATTATGAGCACGCTGTTTCTTCAACATTAAGAACCTCAAAAAACTACCATACGGATGATATGTCATATACATATTCTTTACCTAAACAGGAAAACAGAGCATCAGATATCGAAGTTAACAGGAATAGACAAAATGTGGATGAACGTCAATATAGCCCAGCAATTAATGAAGTATCTAGAATGCCCAATTCCTTTGGTTCAGAGACATCTCCATCAGAATCTTCATCTAATCCAACTGATTTTACTTCACACGTGAAAAATCGCCAAAGTATTGATTCTATGGCCACTTCAGTCAGTTCACTTGCATCTAGTATTAATGATTCCCAGAGGTTTGTTAAATCATGGAATTCAGCTAATAGGAAAAGAAAATCGATGAGTCACATCCAACTATCTGGTTCTCAAATTAGTAACCATGAAAATGTTTCAGAGCAGAAAATACGAAGTCAAACAAGTAATGATATTAATACTCTTGGAAACAGCAGTCTTTCTTTAATGAGAAGAGTGGAAAGCACAAATAGTATCTTAAAAAGCTCTGCAGTAATGTCTGAGAATCATAAAATTGAATATGAGACGCAACCAACAGAAATAATTGACAAAAAGTTAAATAGTATACAGCTTCCTGGTAGAGTTTCTGACAATGGGATTATGATAACATTGCCTATAAAGACAAAAGATGGCGAAGCAATTATAAAATATGCAAAGGCATTATTTCCACTTGTGGATACGGATGCTCCAGGTGTTGCCCATTTCGAAGAAAACGATTATCTATTGATAACTGAGATTATCAATGACGATTGGTATAGAGGGGAGGTATATAATAATGATACAATACATCCACATGATAGCATGGGATTGATCCCCTTTAATTTTATCCAGATTTTGAACTAGGATTTCCTGTCTACACCTCCCCAAGAACAATATTTACTTTATATAAACTAATACTAAACACCATTTAAGAGAAGGGTTATAATTCACCGAAATTTGTGGAAGATATTCTTCACTATATAATCAGGCTATTTATTTTGATTAATGGGTTGATTTGTTGTTAAATTATATTATATATGCTAAAAACTTTTTCTATATGCGTTGTTCCAAAATAAAGATGTCCTTACTTCGATGAACTTGATGAGCATTGAAGTGAAGCCACCGTATTTGCATCTTTGATTTCATTCTGGTAATCTCCTTGTTCCAAATCAGATTTACTTGTCTCCTTTGGAAATTGTTCCTTATCATAGTCAATCCATTTCTTAAATAGCTTCACGAATAAACTGGCAGTCAAAACTTGTTCAGCTTGATAAAGAACTAACGGTAGTAACAATTTACCCAAATTTTCTTTATTGTCACCAAACTGGGATGTGATAAGAGACACACCTAATGCAGCCGTCTTTGCAGGGCCACAAAACATGATACAAACTGCATCTTCCTTGCTGTAATAGAACGGTCTAAAAGCTTTATAACTATAGTAGTATAATTTGGAGCACTCTCCGTATACTGGTTCCTCAGGAAAAAGTTTAATAATAAACCAAGGTCTTGCTAATAAGAAAGCCAGCAAGGTAAAGAATAAATAACATCCCAAATTGAAGAAAATAACAAAGATAATACAAACATGAGACACGCTTGTGAAGGCTTTTTGATGGAAAGCTGTAGAAAAAGAACTGAACATGATTAATAACAGCATGTATGAGCCTATTTTTAGATGATATCTCTTCAAAAAATTGAGATATGCCTGCGTAATTTTAGGAAAAACATTTTGTATCGTTTGTCCAATAAAGAGCGGTACAAAAACTGACAATCCAACTTGCTTCATAACTCTTCCATAAAGTGCACCAATACCATTGCCTGTGGCTGGATTCCCATACTGGAAAAGATGGTTACCTGTATACATTTGAACTAGAGCTGGTGTGATGAATGCACCCAGGAGGTTTCCAATGAACACTTCACATACACAAAGCAGGTCATTGCCTCCTGCGTTCGTTGTCATGATAACATTAGAAGCAACGGTAGTTGGACATGTGGTGGTCATAATTATCCCAATAAGAACCCAATCATCTATATTCTTATCATTTGAGATCTTGGCAGCCACACAAAATCCATAAGCAATCGACGACGTGATTAGAAAACTCATTACTAATATCACGAGATGGGCTCTCCAGTTTGTCATGTTTGCCATAAGCCTTTTTGTTTTCATACTGAGTCCACTTTGCAGAAAAATCCAAGCCACACAACCGTAACCAATACTATATTGACCTTTTATTAAGCCTCCATCCCTAGCAAAATTTGGTGCAAATCTAGCAATCACAATAAATATAGCGAGACAATAGAAAAACCACTGTGATTTCAAATAATTGGTTATTGGATGGTTCCATATCCTCGTAAATAACTTTCTTGAGTTTGTCATCTTTAATGTTTGATTAATTAAGCATATGGATCCAGACCTATAGCTAAAGTAAAAAAATAGTTTCCTATATTTAGATGCATTGTTGATTTAGTCTGTCTTTAAATACAATAAATTACTGCATTAAATATGACTCTCGTTATTAAAGAATCATTTCAAATTTCCCATCGGATGGAGTGCCGAATCCGCTCCGATTTCGATCCGAGAGCCGAAAATTGAGTTCAGCACCCTTTTCAATTTGATGCTAGTAATCTCCGTATGATATGAGACATCTTAAAGAGTCAATTGACTCCTGTGGAGGTATCTCTCCTTAGAAGTTTGAGGACACATAAATTATATAATAGTTATAATGCCTAGGAAGTGGGAAGATAACACTCTACAGACAGTTGCGTTGTGGGTACCCAGATATAAAATCGGATCTCTACTCGCTAAGAGTTGTATTCCGGTAACTTTCAAATTTCTAATGGTTTGTAACCAGATAATGTTTTAAAGTATTAATGGTAATGTCTCTTGTCGGTAATGGGTATATTTGTTGCGGTGATCAATAGAAGGAGTTAGTTCATTGTACATCTAATGATGGTAGACTTTCTTGGAATTGTTTGATTATTGTCACGCATAATGGTATAGTATCTTAACATAGGTATATAGTATTCTATTAGATTATATCTTTTTCTCTTTTTAATGGTTTCGAAGGAATATTATAAAGGCGATTTCACATTTTCGGAGGAAATGCTAAACAACTTCGAGATCCAAACAGATTATAAGTTAACGATAAGGAGGACCGGCTAGATGCATAGAAGGACTATTATCAACACAGGTTTGATTACCCTTACATGGATACCTGTACTAATGACAATAAATGATAAGGTCATTTATATATCGAGGATACAAGGAGCTTCCATGCGACCTACATTAAATCCAAGTGATTCAAGTAATGATTGGGTCTTATTATGGAAACTTGGTAAAAATAATTTAAAGAGAAATGATCTCATTCTGTTGAAATCACCCCTTGATCCTGATAAGGTGCTGTGTAAAAGAATCAAAGGTGTTGCGCTCGATAAAGTTTTCACAAGATACCCCTATCCAAAAGAATCAGTGATTATACCGAGAAACCACACGTGGGTAGAAGGTGACAATGTGACCCAATCTATAGATAGTAACGATTTTGGTCCTATATCAAATGGTCTAGTTGTAGGAAAGGTAGTAAAGGTTATCTGGCCACCTTCAAGATGGGGGATTGATTTGAAAGCAACGTTAGATAAAACTAATGTTTTTACAGATTATGTGGACAATTGACTATGCTAATAATAATATCAGATAAAAGTTAAATATTGATATTATATAAGCTTATTTATGAATAGATAATTATAAATGGCTAGTTGTAATGCTGATGGAGGAACTATCGTGTAATAATTAATGCAAAAATGATAGGGCGGTAAAACTTTTTTGTGAGTATTTCTACTTTGGAGACTCCTCGTCTCCCTTTTCTTCCAGTAACATGAAAGGAAATAATGATCTCCTAACAGGTTTAATTAATGGTATGTCCTCTTCTAATGCTGTATTTTTGATATCAGATACCGTGATTGTGGTGTTTATAAAGTTCAAGTAACCATCAGTGCTTACAATATCTGTATCATCGTTTGTCAATGTATTTCTTTCACCAAGAATAGGACTATGAGGTTGAAAGCTGAAATATGAATTATCATCATCGTCCCCATCCATAAGTTTCTTGCTCGAACTCAAACTAGAAGAACTGTTTATTGAATATCTACTTAGTGTAGATGGTGAGGTATGATCTCTTTCATCATAATAATCTCTCGAGATACTTGATTGGGAAAATGACAACTTCGGAGGTTGCTCTAAATGAAATGAGTCAAATGACAGTGATTTGGTATTACCAGCTAATTCGTTAAAAATTGGTGGTCTTGAAATCGAGATAGTATCGGTTGAGAGGCTTTGTAACTTTCTTAAAGAATTACTTCTTGTACTTGTATGCCTTGAATCCGATCTGAATATGTTCATTTTCATTTCACAGTCAGGTAGATTTTCCTGAGAATCCATTTTAATGTAATTAGGAGGGAAACAACAATCAGGAAATTCTTCAAAGAATGCTTTATATCCACCATCTAATATGACAATATCAGGATAAAACAACTTAGGATAATTATCATGATTTAGAATTCGGTCACAATTTCTTAGATGGGATGCTAATTTAAGACCTCTATGTGTACTAAACTCACAATGAAATATTAAAAGTGTTGGTAATGTTCCTTCATGGTGAATATTTTTCAGTAGCTTAAATTCTAAATTATCACGACTTGATATATTGATTGCATTCTTAATATGTCCCCCTATAAACTCATAATCGAATCTGCAGTCTATTATCTTATATGATTGATAATGAGGAGCATAAATATCATTGTCGATGAGGTCTTTTAACATAGTAGGTGATATTCTTTTGAAAAAGTCATGTGAATTGGTTTGTGTCTCAAAATAACTTATCTTACTTTGATCCAATACAGAATCAAAAACACTCGTGGCTGCGTTTGTAAGTTTATTGTCAAGATTTCTCTTATCTAAGTTATTAGTCTCTCTTAACAAACTATAGGCGGAAGTCAACGCTTGTACGTTTACTTTCGATGGTTTTCTTTCACCTTTGAAACTATCAGTACGATGTATTTTGAAAATATTGCCATTACTATTAGTGCTGTTTCTTCTAGAACACGCAGGCAGAGGCGTTCCCGGTTTAGAAGTCATTGATCTTCTGTTGAATGATTTTCTCGAGAATGTTGGGGATTCCAATGGAGCATCATCATTGATTCTCCTTTGCGGACTTATTAGATCATTTAAACCATCGATGGAGATGGTATTCTCTTCAATTCTATTGGACAGTATATCTTTATTATTCGCTTCAGGAAGTATCAAAGTCAAAGGAGCTTTCCCTAACTGGATAGGTAGTTTAATATCCTCATGAAAAGTCGGATCTTGCTCATATATGTTATTAATTTCATCTTCAAAATTGGATTCTGCTTCAAATAACTTATTTATTTTTCTGTTTTGTGATCTTATTAATGAATGTACGTTCCTGAAAATATTATGTCCTTTTGAAAATCCTCTACTCAATGGACTCTTGTTTAACTGTAGTATATCAGTCTCATTTGGTGGCATAATGTGATAAATAGTAATATTATTATCAATCTACTAAATTATTATTTTTGTAGGATGAAAGCACTTTTAACGTAATTGGATCTACAAAAAATTGGGGAAAAGAAGTAAATGAAAAGTGATGCTGTATTATAGTATCGTGGATTATAAACAATCTTTTTCATGCAACAAGCTTTCCCTTTTATTTTTAGGTTTTTGTAGTTACATTAAAGAGATCTACTGTTGCGTTTCATGCTGGAACTTTATATAGATCAATCGAAGAAGGGGAATTTTTTCATGAACCAAACCGGCAATATAAACAGACGCGAAACGGCACTTATATAATAATGACAGAATACAAACAACGAGAATTAATTCTTAAAGTAAATAGTTGAATAAGTGAAAATACTACATGAAAAGCATTTTATTAATTATTAAATATTCTGAAATGTAGTATGCTGGTTATAAATCTCCTCTTCTCTTATGTGTCTTTATGTGTTGTGCTAAGTTATCACTTCTACTAAATTTTTTGTCACAAGTGGGACACTCAAAGGGCCGTTCCGATGAATGAACTGATCTTATATGTCTCTTTAAATGTTCACTTCTTCTAAAACCCTTGCCACATATCTCACATTTAAAGGCTTTGTTATCATCAGTTAGGTTGTAAGAAACCGGATGTCTAACGGGAGTAGGCCGCTTCTTCTTGTTTGATGGAGATGGAGTTTGAGAAGGAAAAGTTGCCATCATACTTTTGGATTTCTGTTTATTTACTTCAATGAGTGCTGTACCATTCGGTATATTCTTAGTGTTATATATACGTTGATAGTTCTGAATTGGAATGGTATTTAAATAACTTGTATTTGGGGATGTTGTTTGTAAGAGTGAACCATTAATGGAGTTTGCCTGTGTGTTCATTTGGACATTAGTGGGATTAATTGGTGACATAGAAGTGGAACCGTTTTCGAACACTGTAGTCGGACTGACCAATCTTTCAGCACCCCTTCTGATGTATGTCTTGGGTTTAGTATTAGGTGCCATCATGTTACTATTGTTAGTATTAATGCCTGCATCAATACCAGGAATAGACAGATTTGATTTTGAATTGAGATAATAAGAGCACAAGCTTTGATCATTTGTATTCATTGCTTCATTTTTCAAATAACCGTTAACATTGTTAAAATTATTTTGAATAATGCTGTCGTTATTAATATTGTTACCATTGTTCTCATGATTAGATTCATTCCATGGAACAACATTTACATTTGCTGGAAAATGTTCATTTTCATACAATTTTGAAAACATTTCAGGATTCAAAGAACCATCTAAAGATGGTAGCGATGATCTTTGCAATTTCTTAACACTGTATCTTCTTTGCTGCTGCTGTTGTTGTAGACTTGGGGCTACAAATTGTGGATGTTGTTGTTGTTGTTCTTGCTGTTGTGTCGATGAGTTGTATAATGTATTAAATGTGGATCTTCTTTGCATTTGTGGTTTCAGCATGTGCATTGGATGTGCTACTGCTGGTACGTTGAAAGAGTTTATACTTTTTGGATTTTGATTATGTAAATAATTAATATTGTAACCATTCAAAATTTGAGATATATCATTGTCAATTTGAGAAGGTTTTGCATTCACCTGCGCCGTAGAAGGTGAAGTATTGGTTGATATTGATCTTCTTAAGTTAGTAATCGAAGGTACACTTTTTCTTGAGTTTGGTAAGTTCCAAAAATCAACCGAATTAGAAATGGAATTTCGTCCTGCCATAGGATTTGAATATGGATATCTATTTGATACCACTGAACTTTGTCTTCTGTTGAAATCAGAAGTGTTGAACTTGTCATATCCGCCATCGATATTATCGGCGATTGAATTTGGATTAAAATTACTAATAGAATCGATGTCCGTCGCACTTTGTCTCCTTAATAAATCAGGATGAACCGTGTTATTTAAAAGGGAATCTAAGTGTGTAGAATTGTAAACATTGGCCAGATTCATAACATTAGCAGCTGTCTCTGTTAGAGTATCATTTGAATTTGGAGATGCAGCAGAATTTATTAACGTATTATTTGTTGTGGTAATGTTTGACATTTTGACAAAACTATCGGACTGCGCTATTTTATTTGTTTTGGAAGTATTCAAAGAGTTGTGGACCAAGGGGGATAATACATCTGCTGGTGAGGTGAAATCGTCCGTTGATACAGTGTTTGAAGTAGTTCTTGTCGAATCAATGGCTACATTATTTTGGAAAGGTATATTAGTAGGTGAATTGAGATTGATTAAGAAAGTATCCATGAGGTTAATAGCACTATTACTATTGACTTCACTTATAGGTGACTTGAGTGGCGTTACTATATCTTGATATTGACCGGCAATTTTAGGTTGTGACATATTCGTATCCGGACTTAAAGAATTCATAAACACTTCCAGATCGGTTTCTTTAGCAGTGGTGTTTAAGTTCTGAACTATTGTATTATTATTATTATTATTATTATTATTATTATTACTATTATTATCTATTTGACTTAATACCGATAAAGAGGATTCATTTGTAGGGTAGCCATTTGGATTTATACTGTTCGAATCGGCGTTGAAACTTATATTCTGCTCTTCAATATTATTGCTATTGCTGAAAAGCACCGCAGTAGGAGTTGAATCCAACCCACTTGAAGTACTTTGAAAAGGTTTAGTAATGTTAAAGTAGTTAATACTGGGTGATTGTGTCTGATTTATAAATTCTTGATTGAAGGCAATGTTGCTACAATTATTTTCCATATTATTGTAGCATGACTGTTTCCTGCTCTGAAGTGGCTTATTTTGGTTGAGCATAGTTGTTTCAGTTTTCAAGTATGACCCTATATCGTTACTTGTTAACTGTGCAGTATCTTGAAACTCCATTTTCAGTATGATTTGCCAGTGATAGTTATTCAAAAAATTAGCTCTGTTTTCTTCTCCAGATATGTTTTAAGGATTGCGCGTTGTTTCTGTAGTTAATGTATGCATGAACGTAGGTTATTACCCAAGAGTGTGTAAAACCGGACAACTCGAATACTCGATGTGATATATAATTAGTCTATTACTACAGGCAGTGGATGTATTAATATATGAAATTCTTCACCAGCATCTAAGATATCAAAACTTTAGCTAGACAAAGATTAGCACACTTGAAGTTTTTGACTTTCGAATTCTTATGGCTTTGTTTTCTGACTCGGAAATTCGCGAACACCACGCCTGCCTAGTAGATCTAATTCTTCCAGAAGGTTATGCTGGCTACGTGTAAACCCTCGTATTATATGTATACCGTATATATTAATGATTTATAATCCATGTTATTATTATAATTAAACTGAATGGCTCCTACATAAGATTAATCGTTCTTTGTCAAGGTAATGTCACATTAGCCAGTCCGTCTATCTAATATTAATGGCCAAGGCATCCTGTCTCTCTTCCCAGATGGTCTTACCGGTACAGGCACAAACTTTCTTATTATTCTCCCAAACACCGGCACTTCTTGCAATAATACCACAAATATCATATTTTTCGTCATGTACATTCTCCGGTTGCTTAGAGATAACAATACTACGGCCAATCAATTCCCAAACATGCAATGGACTACTCAAGAAAGCTTGACCGCTGAATAAACTGTCATTTAAATCACTCTTGTCGTAGCATTCAATAGGTTCATTGAACTTTGCAAATACGTCACCGCAACTTTCAATACCCTTCGAGATATCACCAGATTCATGAATAGCTGCCAAGTATTTCCCAGGTTTAGGAAGGCCATTAATACTGACATCAAATAAGGTCTTACTGTCGCCAACTTGAACAATTCTCACCAGCCCTCTCACTGGTGAAGCCAATAGTTCATTTTTGGCTTTGTTAAATGTTTCCAATATGGTGACAGCGGCCATATTAGGTTTATCACCGGCCCCTCTGATAATAGTATCATAACCACAAGATCTCAATGTTTTGATGATAATGGATGGTGCAACAGCACTATTCAAAGCCATCAATTGTTCTTTAATATCAAAGTTAACGTCTTTGATTTTACCTTTATATTGTGGAGGCATAGATTCTAGTAGGCATTTTTTTATATCATTTGTACAACTTTCACAATGCATTGGAATTGCATAGGTAGCTTCGAAGTAATCATCCTTTGATTGGGTAGCGGCAGTCATACTGACTTGTGTTGCAATGTTTTGCTTATTATGTGCGTTTTCCAAAGATGTTGTTTTGGCACTCCTTGTTAAATCTCATGGGAATAAACAGTAATCTATTTTTCGTATTTATTTTTTTTACTTATATATGAGCCCCCTTAATAAAGCGATACGACCTGAAAGAACAGTAAATTGCAATATATTACTAAGCAATCGACTATTTAAAGATTATTGTTGTTATTATTGTATTAAATATAGAGTATGTAAGTATATATTATGAGTTTTTGTATTAAGGTTGTCTGGAAAAAAGAGCCCAACAAAAATATATTGATGAATGTAACATAAGCGAATTATTCTTCTTCACTTATGTCATCATCGATCTTGTTCATCTCAGCTTCCAAACTTTGAGCAAATTCTTCATCACTGGAGTTTTCATTGTTATCAGCTGCTAAATCCTTCTCTTTTGTTGTTACAGGAGGGAGTATTGGACCCTTCTCAGCAACAGTTGTGTTTACTTGTTCCGTTGCCTCAACTTCTTGTCCTTGCTCATATTCTGTAGCTGCTGTAGGAGATGGGTTTGAAAGTTTACCAGCACCTGGAAGCATCAAAGTCGCATTAGCCTCACGCTTCTGATTTTCTCTATTCTCTTCGTGAGGTAACAACGTAGGTGGGGCAGGTTTCTTCTTCTTCGTCTTTGGGTCCAGTTCATCATAATCTTCATACTCAGTCTTTACATTCTTCTTTTCCTTCTTGGTATTTTTCTCTGCACCAGCTTTCTCTTTGGCCTTGTCATCACCATTAGTAGTATCTGTAGTAGCTTTTGCAACGGTTACAGCATCATCCTCATCTTCATCATCAGATAAGACTCTCACAGTCTTAGTCCTTGGCCTCTTTGATCCAAATCTTCTTAAAGCTTCATCTATATTCAATCTATGCTTCAACAGTTCATCATAAAGATCCTCAGTTAATGAAATGCCTTTCTTACCAGGCCTCATTTCACCACTAGCAGAATCCAAATAATATTCTCTAATATCAATCAAATTAATATTTCTAAATTGCCTCACTGTAACTCTCTTATTCTTCCCTAAATCAAATATAGCATCAGATGCACCACCTAATCCTGCGGGTAGTCCCCCATTGTTACTAGCACCTGAAGAATTGGGACCTCCATTAGTCTCCTGTCTCTTTCTATTTCTATATCTGTTATAATAAGACATTAGGCGTCTGTTGAAGCAAACTAATTGTTCCTGTTACTTAAGATCAATTTAACTATGAGGAAGAGTTAGAAATGAGAAAGTGAATCAAATTCTAAAAACTAAATATAAAACTGCCAGTAATTTTTTTTTCCTTCTACGTTTACGTGGGTAACGTAGATGAATTGATCCGATCGATATTTTCCAAATTGGTGGAAACTGATTCAGAGATTTCATTTTCTGAAGAAAAAAGGGTAAAAAAAACAGAAAAATTCGTTTTTAATGTACAATTACAGAGAAGGGAAGAAAGACAATGTACGAATGATAATTAAGTGAATATCTCGAATATTCTACAGAGGATAATGAGTATTTATTTTACTACATTATTTGTTGCATTAACTATGGAGATGGGGGCACTTTCTTTTGTTGTTCTTCCATTGCCATACATGATAAGAAAATTGATAATTGAACATATGTTTTTGCCAATGTCACACAGTCCAAGAATTATAACAACGATGGGAATGATAGGGCTTATCGTTCTTTTGTTGTTTATAGATTCTTGGAAGAGGTCCAGAGTTCATGTCAGCATGTATAACTATAAGAGCAATGAAATGACACCCGTCCAAATTTTAGCATCGCGCTCATATAATCAAAGAAACCTTTATATCTCAGGTTTTATCCTCTATTTTGGTGTTTGTATTGCTACCATAATGGTTATCCTCGAGAAAATGGTCAAGTGCGAAGATACTATAAGAATGAATGAACAACTGGATAAGAGTATATGTTCATTGAAAGTCATAAAGTTGGAAAGAGATCAAGAGCTGAAAGCATTACAAAGTAAAGTTAGCGAACTTGGATGTACCTTGGAAATAAGAAAAAAAAATGAAGCGGGTTAAATATATAATATTATTTTGTTCAAAGTATATTCATATATTCATATTCATTCAAGGAAATTCTGGGTGTTGAATCCCTGAATCCCAAGTTTCATTGAAATGAGTTCCAAAGATTTTCTGTTGAATAACATCAACCATAGCTTTCTCTTCCGCACTTAATAATATTCCTTCTTCAACAAGTTTCCATGTAGATATTACAACTTCCAATTCTGATAGATTACTAACTCCAAACACAGTGGGGCCGTATGAAATCCATTCTGTCATTGCATATTTAGTGGCTAAATGTGCTAAGTCTAGACCATGTTTCTCGCAATATTTTACTGACATTTCAGCACATTGTCGCAAGTCTTGAGAGCATGGATGAAACTGTTTAGTTTCTTGCTTTCTTAACAGTGACATACTTAAAATAGATGCGTTACTAATCATTTTTATTTGACATTCTTTCTTAAATCTTTCATGGTATTTTAATAGCGTCACATTTTGTAAATTTAAATTACAATATGATAAAATAGCATCTAACGGTCCGATCTCTTCGCACTTCTTTGCACAATATAAAGCAATATTGAATAGGTAATCAATGGGATATCCAGATATTCCAAAATGTTTAATTATACCTTCATTCTTTAATTTCCTCAAAGTTTTCAAAGCCAATATTGAGATTTCAAAATCTACAAATTCTACATCATGCAAATACACTAAATCCAAATAGGAAGTATTTAATCTTTCACATGAACGTAATATGCTCTTTCTAACACTATCTGGTGAGTAATCAAACGAATCAAGAGCCACTCTACCAACTTTAGTACAAATCAAATACGAATCCCTAGAAAATTCATCATTCAATGTTTTCAAAGCCTCTCCGATTATAATTTCACTATCACCATAGTATGGAGATGTATCAATACAATTAATGCCGTTATTGAATGCAGTCTTGAAAATTTCCAATATGGGGATAGATCGAGGATTTGGATTATATTGGGTACTTAGTGTGGCACCCCCGATGATTAACTTTGGAAAATCCCTTTCCATTTTGTTTTCTTTTTGGGATTGTTTAATTTGATTAAGTACTGTTATTGAAAAGTATTTTAAAATACTCTGTATATTATAATATAATATAATGACGGAGTTGTTTTAATAAACTGATGGTAATTTGATGTAATCTATTCTTATTTGTGAAGGCCGCGCTTACCCAGTTGATAATTTTGTTAGAAAATTTAAAAAATACCAGTCATAGTTTCAGGATTTCTTGAAGTTTAGTTCAAATTCCAACAGATAGTTTTAAAAAGGAGTGTGCAAGTTATTTTATGATAACTTTTAATACGTTTATATCCACAAACAATTTGAAGGATGGGTGTGCAAAGGCTTAATAAGGAACTTGGTACAGAAGAAAATTTGAAATCTAACAAAACCTCTCAGCCTCTTGTGACTATAACCGCGGCGGTAAGTAATGTGAAAACTGACACTGAAGATAATGGAAACGGAGGAGAGGAAGAGGAGGAGGAGGAAGATGAAGGCGGTGGTGATGATAATGAGAATGAAGATGATGATAATGATGTTGATGATGATTATAATGACGATTATGATGACGATGACGATGAAAACTTTAATCTCATTAGAGAAGAGTTGGTTGAAGAAGATGATGAAGAGGAAGAAGAGGAGGAGCATGAATGTGATGAGATTGATGTTGATGAAGAAGAGGAAGAAGATGGGCGAGGCATGTCTGTATCATCCAGCACCACACCACAGGCACAAATGGAAAGTCCAGAGTCCATGAGACAGAAGATACCCATGAAGTATATTGAGAACAAGACAAGAAGACATGTGACGTTTGCCAAACGTAGGCATGGTATTATGAAGAAAGCCTATGAACTGAGTGTATTAACAGGCGCCAATGTTCTCCTGTTGATTCTTTCCGGCTCTGGTCTGGTGTACACGTTCAGCACACCCAAATTGGAACCTATAATACGGGATGAAGATGGTAAAAACCTGATCAGGGCTTGCATAAACAGACTAGATGACAATTGATCGATGAAACAAGCTTTTTAGAAGACGATACAGTACCGTTAGGATACTGAAAGCAAAATTCTAGAAGCACCAGATCACGTGCCCGAGCTTCCAAAAATTTTCTTCAAAAGGAAAAAGCAGCAACTGCCTGGGAACTTCTCTATTAGGTAATAGTGTTTATTGCGATTTTGATCTAAGCTGCTACCACTGCTATAATCCATCCCGGGTAGATTACATTACTCGAGCTTTTTCCAGAATTGCAAAACAGGACAAGAGCATTAATTGAAGAACTAATAGAAACTATTACTGATTTTACTCAACAAATCAAGCCCGATTAAATTAGTTTACAACTGCCATAGTTACGAGTATCTCCCTTCTTTATCTCCGCATTTTTTTGTTAAAAGGATTGCATTACTTTTATTTATTTCTTCATAAAAAAATATTATGTCTGACCTAGAAAATGAGGCAGATTATCCAATTTCTGCTAATCAGGATATCACACCAAATTCTAATTCGAATATTGACGTGAAGGAGAGGAGAAAGATCGAAATTAAATTTATTGAAAATAAAACAAGACGACATGTCACTTTCTCAAAGAGGAAGCATGGTATAATGAAGAAGGCATTTGAATTATCTGTGTTGACTGGTACTCAAGTGTTATTATTAGTCGTCTCAGAGACTGGTTTGGTATATACTTTCAGTACTCCTAAATTTGAGCCCATCGTCACGCAGCAAGAAGGTAGGAATTTGATTCAAGCTTGTTTGAATGCTCCTGACGAAGATGAAGAGGAGGAGGAGGAGGAGGATGAAGAAGGAAAAAACAGTCAAGAAAATAATAACACTGATAACAATAATAACAATAATACAGAAGATCTCGTGCAGGGGCCAAACGATACGAATCTTAATGGGATAAATTCAATTAATGCACTCAATAGTATGAATCAGGTCATTGCTGGTATACATTCAAGCATGGTCAACATAAATACTAATAATAACCCACCAGTAAATGTAAAAAATAAACTCAAGCCAAATGTAAATATTAGCAGTGGATCTGTGGAATCATCATCCTCAGCGGCAGCATTTCCGATTCAGTATCCGCATAATTCATATGGTCATCCACAGCAACAGCAACAGCAGCAGCAGCAGCAGCAGCAACCACAACAACAACAACAACAACAGCATCCACAAAATGGAATGGTACAACAATTTCAAAATGCACAAAATTTCAATAATGTGGGGTCACCATATTTAAATTCAGAACAATCTGCAGCTTATCAACAGTATTTCCAAGAAGCCCAGCAAAATCAATTTTAAAAAGAAAGACATTAAGATTTGATCACCGTTTAATTTCAAACATATTTTATCTCTCTTTGCTACCACAAATCATTATAAATTTTATATCTAGAAACTGATCTTGCTAGTTATTTTTTAACATATGTGTAAAACAGAAAAGGATTACTATTTCATTTTAATATCACATTGCATTACTGCTTAACATTATTGTATATTATTATAAACAACCCACGCACCGCGAACTGGAGGCCATAATAAATAAGTCAATTTAAGACACTAAAAAAAGTTATAAACTACCAGTTCACCATCGAAAAAAGATACAACTAAACAAAAATATTAATGGGTAAAGTAGCAGGAGACTATATTTATCAACCAACAGATATTGTTTTGGCGAAAGTGAAGGGGTTTTCCGCATGGCCAGCCATGATTATCCCTGATGAATTAATACCTGATAATATTCTTAGGAATAAAACACATACAGATACAAATAAAGTTGATAGTGAAGAAGGCGATGATAATGAAGAAGAGAGTGAAGAAACCTTTGAGGAGAACATCGATCCTGAAAAATATATCGTATATTCAACCTTGTTGAAATTTAAAAAGAATGATCATTTAAGGAATCAGTATTGTGTTAAATTTTTTTGTGATGATTCTTATTATTGGATGAAACCTACTGATTTGCAACTTTTGAATAAAAAGGAATGTGAGCAATGGTTAAATGATAAAAAGAAGAAAAATAAGAAGTTGATACCTGCGTATGAGATGGCGAGCCGCGGTATTGAAGGTATTGACGTATGGGAATTTATTGAGTATGGGTCATATGGCAGGAGTGATCAAGAAGAAGAATATGTGGACGAAGAGGAAGAAAGGGAAAGAAAAAGCAACAAATCTAAAAGGAGGGCAACGGGCAACGGAAAGGAACCTACAAGATCATCCACAAGACAAAGAAATAAGAAGAATGCTGCTGACAAAGGAAATGATGAAGATGAAGAAGAAGAGATCCATATACCGTCTACTAGATCGAAGGGTAAGACATTTTCCAAAAAGGAATCAGCAACGAAAAGAACCAGAGCGTCTAGTAAAACTAAACCGAAAGAGGGTGCAGATGAATCATTTGATAATGAATTAGAATTGGAAGAACCACCTACTAAGAAGAGAAATACCAAGTCTACTAAAACCTCTGCAGCTAAAGCAAAGACAAAAACTAAAGCAAAATCTAAACCTAAGGCAAAAGTATCACCGCAGATTGTTAGATATAATTATGAGGATGATGAAGATTGGTCGTTAGTGGGGATGGGACCTCAAGACTTGGGTATCCAAATGGGTATTAGTGCGCTAGTTAATCGTTTATCACAGAAAAAAAATGCAGAAAGGCATATGGATCAGAAATTGAACATAATAGATAAGATATCCGATATTAATAAGTTGTTGATCAGTATACTTCTCTCTAAGGAACTTACGAGGGATGAGTATGATCTTTTACTAGATGAAATGGATCAAGCATTGTCGATGAAAGGTGCCAAAGGAGAATTTTTGGCTGTTTTCCAATGTAATAACGAATTATTGTTAAATTTAAGAATATTGTTAAATATAAGGCGTGATCAACTACAAGATTGGAAATTATGGGATCAGTTCCAGGCATTTTTTGAGATTGTCTTCCAACATGAACTTATTTGGGATGAAGACCCATGGACGTTCCAAAAGGAGGACATACCTGACACGGATGTTGCAGTTAAGAATGAAATGGCTGTTGAAACTACTGTAGGTAGTGAAGGAATAAGTTGAGTGCACCTTTCCGTGATGTTTAAACTTTTTGAGATTTGTCTCAAACCGTAAAAAAAACTATTCCGTTTTCACTTTAAGTAATCAACCGATAAGAATACATAGGTATTTGATATTTTATAAGCACATAATTGTAGAATTTCGCCGTGGAATCAGCATGTAACATGTAAATACTACATGATAGAACTTGTGTTAATCTTTTGTGCATACTTTCGAAACCTACACACTGTTGGTTAAACTTACAAGATAGTGCTTTAACAATGCAGTCCACTCTCTGCTGTTCTTGCCCGACTAGCTCCTATGGAACTTAAATGAAATGCAAAATCCATTACTATTATAGTGTTATACGAATGTGTCCCGTTTGGTTACCCGTTTTCTGGAGCAAATGATTTTTCTTTTTAATTTGCCTTTTTGTTCGAGTGACGTAAAATCTTTGTTTCCTGAGTGCGCGGAAAAAGAGAATGAAAAAAAAAATCGAAAAAACTTCCTGCTTAAATTTTTGGGGAAAATATGCGTGATTAGTAAGTTTTTGAGTGCTTCTGCAGAAACGGGGAAAGCTATGAAAAATCATTCATACAGAATTTTTTATCAGAAATTTTTTTTTTTTCTCTTATTTCAAGTTACACATCTTTATTTGAGGGATAGCAACTTTTAAGCTCGATTGGAATTGGAATTGAGTAGATTCAAAGAGGATTTTTCTTGCCAAAGATAGATGCAATAGTAATTCAAACAATTAAATTAAATTAATAAATAAGGTCATATTAATAAATATATCTATCATTATAAAAAACAATATGTATATATCATTAATTGTGTTAATATTATAATTGTATTGTATAAACTATGGTGAGTTTTATGTTAGAAATGCGAGGCAGTAGAATAAAATTAAAGAAAAAAAATATTTGGTACAATTTTAAATTTTTTTTTCGTTTAGGATTAATCAGTTTTTGGAGCTTCCTTGAAAGAGATAGCAGCTTCTTCACCCATGGCAGAGATGATGGTAACCATCAAATCTTTACCTTCATCGAAAGCAGCTTGCATAGTGTCACCCAATTCACCTTCAGCAGTCTTAACATCATCCTTAGTCTCACCATCCATGGTCATCAAAGATAAGTAACCATCATCGATATCTAACAATTGGAATTCAGTTCTCTTAACGAATGGACATTCCATGTTGTGAGTAGATGGAGATAAATCTTCCAATTTCTTTCCGGTGAAAATATCTAAAGCGACCAAATGGACTTTAGCGTGACCGTGCTTACCAGTCTTGGAGGTGGACATATCAACAATCTTACATGGTCTACCCTTGATGACAACGAAACCGTTCTTTCTCAAAGCGGAACATTGCATTGGATAAGTAGCGGAGGAACCGGCATCAGCGGTTTCGAAAACGTGTTCTTCTTCAGCCATTGTATATATATATAAGGGTAGTTGTTAGGTTGGAGTATGGTATACTGAATTCAAGAACAAGAATTGAGCCAGAAATAAAAAGAGAGAGAGGGACCTTAAATGGGTGTAAAAAGTAAAACTTCGCAATAATAATGGGAAAACATTCGAATTCACTTGATTAAATATTTCAATCTTATTTAAATGGTAGAAAACCGAGCTGTCGGCGAAGAAGGGGTTGTTTTTCTGTTTTTTTTCTATGAGGTTCTTGTGCAGACAAACTGCTGTAGAGAGCTTTCAAATAAAAATAATGAAAAAAAAAAATTTTTCACACAGTACGTAACACTGCGCGCGATCAACGCAACGACGTTTCGCAGTCACAAAAAAGTTTGAATCTTTTTTTTTCTTTGGAAACGCAAAGCGGACTCGAAAACCTTAAATTCGAGGAATTCGAGAAACTCGGAAATCCAGATCTGGATCTAGATCGTGTTATACGTTTTTACCACGTGATTTTATTAAGGCCTGTTACCCCGAAATCATGCAGAATGAAGATCATAACGTAAGCAGCATATGGGGTATGTTATACATGAAGACACATCTAAACTGTAAACTGGGGTATTTTCGTAGGTAATCAGGAAACTAATCATTTCATAGTAACTTCGTTCTGTCTTTTTGTTCTATGTTTCTAGCTGATCTCCTGAAAAAAAAAAAAAGTACGTATACCTGTAATTGATTTACTTTTCAAAACAAATCGATAAGTCAATAAACTAACCTCTCTTACTTAATGTATATTCCCATTCATTACTTCCTCACTTGTAGAGAATAAAAAGGGAAAATTAGCCGCCCACGGAATAGGAAGGAAATAAAATTTTAAAACCCGATGTCTTCGAATACCGATTTCTCCGTCTCCGGGCTTTCCGTTTCCTTATACTTGTCATTGTAATAGAGACTGTGTAGTTCCTAGGGACATAATATGAGTGTTAAATACCACGTAGAAGAAAGAAAAAAAATAGTATAAAATACAGATCTACTCAAGAGTTCAAAAAAAAAAAAGCTTTTGAAACCATGCCCTATCTCATCATCATCTCATCGAAATAAGAACGTAGGAAAATATGGGAGAATTTAAGCCAGGTAATGAAAAGAAAGGTGCTACTCTATTTAAGACGAGATGTTTACAATGTCATACTGTCGAAAAAGGTGGTCCACATAAAGTAGGTCCGAATTTGAATGGTGTGTTTGGTCGCCATTCCGGTAAAGCTTCTGGTTATTCCTACACTGATGCTAACATTAAGAAGAATGTCTTATGGGATGAACAGAAAATGTCTGATTATTTGACTAATCCTAAGAAATATATACCAGGAACAAAGATGGCATTTGCTGGGTTGAAGAAAGAAAAGGATAGAAATGATTTGATCACTTATATGAAGAAGGCATGTGAATAAATAATATCAAGATGCAGAACCCGACGTGTATATAGGTTACGATAAACAACAAATATTTAATCTAATAATGTATTATTTACTCCATATTGGTTAAAGACTCCCGAATACTCTTTTTTTATTTTCACATAACAAATTTATCATCATCTTTCTTATGGTTATTAATCATTGCATCACTGTTGTATTCTTCAATTTCAGGTATCTTATCTTCTTCAAGTTCTTTTTCCTTTTTCTTGTCAATTTCTTTAGATTCTGAAGCGTATCTTTCTTGATTCTTTTGCGATAACATATGAGTGAACGATTTTTGTTGTTCTCTTTGATTCCAATTCAGCTGTCTACTAATACTGTCAGTAAACTCCGTACTGGAACATTCAACGGTCGGGAAACTATATGGACTAGCTGAAATCTTGATGAAATCACCCTTTTGTAGTTCAACTCTATCTTTGCCATCAAATGACGCCCATGCTGTACCTCTTGACTTTAACGAGACTTTCACTTTCAAAGTCATACTCTCTGGTAAAATAATAGGTCTAAAACTTAGTGTGTGAGGACATACTGGTGTCACCGCGATGGCATTCACGGTAGGATATATTAGGGGTCCTCCGGCACTTAATGAATATGCAGTAGACCCCGTTGGTGTAGCCACAATTAATCCATCAGCTTGAGCTACAGTCATTAAATTCTCATCAGAAAATAATTCTAGCATGGATATAAAGGGAGATGGACCTCTATCTATAGTCACTTCATTTAATACATGATGAGTGGATACCAATTCTACAATGCATATTTTCTTACCCTTTTTAGGGTCATATTGAGGGTCATGTCTTCTATAAAGATTGCATTCTAATCTCATTCTAAGATTCGTCTTAATCTTACTACTTAATATGTTCCTCAAATGTTCTCTAAATTGTTCAAATTTAAAATTAGTCAAGAAACCTAGAGATCCCAATGAAAATGACATCACCGGAGGTACATGTCTCTTGAAGATGGAAGATACAAACAACACGGTCCCATCACCACCCAAGGTGAGTACCAAGTCGAAAAACACGTCATTATTATCTACGAATTCGGGATCCCAATATTTGATCCTAGCCTCTTTACATTTACTATCCTTATAAATTTCATAAGCTGAAAATTTATCATCATCCTTTAATGATTTATCGACGTATACCGTTATGGATGGATAGCTTACCAATAGCCATTCTACTACTTCTCTTGTTAAATAGTATAATGATACATCATTTAACTTTGTCACTATCATTAAATTTTCCACTTCTAAATTTAGTTTGGTGTTTGATATATCTTTGTTTAATAATCTTACACCGTATGCAGTATTTGCGAATTGGAAATGTGTATTTGAACTCTTTAATTGTTTTGCAACTGTAGATGTCATGGTTGTTGTAGGAGAAGAAGATGCAGGGGATGATGATAATGATGGAGTTGATGAGGATGATATCGATGAAGGAGAGGATACAAAACTTTTCAATTTTTGCTTTGTTTTATTCAGTTTATTATTCGTCGATTTGCATTTGTCTTCATTATTTATTTGCAGCACTGGCGATGGTATATTCTGTTTTGATAGCTGCATTTTTTTTTTTTTTGAATATTTTTATTTTTATTTTTATTCTAGACAATATTGAATATGAAAATAGAGGGATAATAGTTTATCGTTAGTTGATTTTTCCCCTTTTTTTATAACTTGTTAGAAGTGGGTCTAAGTGTGAAGATACATTTCATAGATATTTGCCTTCGTGATATGTCATGTCCCCTGAGCATCTAAATTTCACATAATAAAAGTTTGTATATGAGATGTGGATGTTACCCTCTTTTGATTGGTGCTAGAAAGCGGAATTGAAGTGATGGATGCGATGAAAAATAAAAATAAAAGGATAGCTATCGCTACTGCATTAAATAATAGAGATTGACGGATTACATTTGCAAAATAAAGAAAAGATATATAGATATCTTGATCATGAGTAGGAATACAGACAAGGCTAACTCGGTGTTAGTTCGGTTTCAAGAGACACAGGCGGAAGAAACGAGTGGGTATAAAGAATACTCACGTTATAAGAGACCCAAGAAGGTGACCAATGTGAATACATTGAAAGAGGCATTACAATGGAAGAATCAAGTTCAAATAGAAATCAATCAGAAGAGTACACGGATATTCGATGAATCATTAAACGGTTTACAAATTGAAGAGTTGAATGATCAGTTGAATGAGTTGGTTAAGGAACGAAATAGATGGAATTGGCACATATCCAAGAACTTGAACGGTGCCAATGTGATTAAGAAGGATCAGAAGATGGAAAATGTTACTAGTGGTAAACTGATAGAGGGGAAGCGATATTTTGGTAGAGCCTTGCAATTACCTGAAGTGGAAGAGAAGCTATCGCAGCATAAGAAGAAGGCAGAAGAGCAAGACCAAGAAGGGCATCGCTACGTGAATGTCCGTCTCATACCGAAGGATAAAGATTGCTTCTATTACAATAGCCGAAACGACCCGTCCATGGATTACGATGCATTGCAGGAGTTTGAGAATAAATGGACGCCAATTTTGAGAGAGACGTATAACTGTAGCAGCAACACTGCTGCCATTAATGGCGATGAGCCATTACGAATCCCGAGTGCTGAAGAGATGGAGTTGTGGCTTGTGGAGAGAAGAAAGCGCAAATTACTCGAAGAACTGGACCTCTGATTATGTAATCGGCACCGCATGGCACGGCACGGCACGGTATTCGTCATTCACTACTGAAATCCAGAATTGTCCGCGTCAAGAAAAAGATTTTGCACGGGCGCGGGCGAGCAAAAATACGCACTGCGCGGTTCTGGTCGGTTAGTCATAGAAATTCGGAATTTCATTTCTTTTTTTCTCGCTGTGTCTCTCTCATCCACCACCCGAGCAGTTTGTTTTTTGCTTGGCCTGGACGGACCCACAGCGCTTTTGATGGAATATATATGAACTGGAAATTTTTCACTTTTTTCAATTCTAATACAGTTTCTACCGTCGTTTTTTAACACTCATTGTAAGTTTTTTTTTGTTCATTTCTTATTGTTTTCATTGTTCTTGTCAGTTCTTACACCTCCAAGAATAGATTCAACACTTTCTCCCGCAAACCAGCAAGACAAGCCAAGTTCAACAAACAAATTTCAACATAATATGTCTGAACTAATCGAAGTACCACCTCAATATATCTCTGCATCCAACGATCTGAGATCTGACACATTCACCACACCTACCAAAAAAATGATCGAGGCTGCAATGAACGCTTCCATCGGTGACGCAGTCTACGGTGAAGATGTGGACACCGTGACATTAGAACAACACGTCGCTCATTTGGCGGGTAAAGAGGCAGGTATATTTTGTGTCTCAGGTACTCTATCTAACCAAATCGCTATAAGATCTCATTTGTATCAACCACCATATTCTATTCTTTGTGATTACAGAGCTCACGTTTACACTCATGAGGCCGCTGGGTTGGCCATCTTATCTCAAGCTATGGTCGTACCTGTAATTCCATCAAACGGCAACTATATGACTCTAGAAGATATTAAAGCTCATTATGTTCCTGATGACGGTGATATTCATGGGGCTCCAACCAGACTGATCTCTTTGGAAAATACTCTACATGGGATCGTATATCCATTGGAAGAATTGGTAAGAATTAAAGGTTGGTGTTTAGAAAACGGTCTAAAATTACATTGTGACGGTGCCAGAATTTGGAATGCCGCAGCTGAAACTAAAGTCCCACTAAAACAATTCGGGGAAATCTTCGATTCTATCTCCATTTGTCTTTCTAAATCAATGGGGGCTCCAATGGGGTCTGTCTTGGTTGGTGACGCTAAATTCATTAAGAAATGTAATCATTTCAGAAAGCAGCAAGGGGGTGGTGTAAGACAATCAGGTATGATGGCAAGAATGGCCCTATGTAATATCAATGACGATTGGAAGGGAAGATTATTATATTCTCACAAATTGGCCCATAATTTGGCTCAATTCTGTAAAGAAAAGGGTATCCCATTGGAATCTCCTGCTGATACCAATTTCGTCTTTATCGATTTAAGAAAGGCTATGATGGATCCTGATGTGCTTGTGAAAAAGGGTCTTAAGTATAATGTCAAATTAATGGGTGGCAGAGTCTCTTTCCATTATCAAATAACTGAACAAACTTTAGAAAAGGTCAAGTTGGCAATCTTGGAAACTTTCGAATACGCAAAGACCCATCCATTCGATCAAAATGGTCCAACGAAGATTTACCGTAGTGAATCTACTGAAATTGATGTCGATGGTAATGCCATTAGAGAAATAAAGACTTATAAATACTGATTTATTTTTTTGTTTTTTTTATCTTTCAATTTACTGCTACTATATCTTTTTTCTAATGTAATGTAATTTAATATAATTTCAATTCATATGTACGTACTTTTTAATTTTTCGTTGTTTACATACGTTTTTTATTCAATACGTAATTTTCTAGCATACCAAATACGCACGTCCTTTTTTTCTTCCACACTAATTACTAAGCACACAGAACTACAACGACTTCTTTGATTTACATTCGTCTCACCTCATCTCATCCCATCCAATATAGCCAGATTCATTCATTTATTCATCTTAAACTTTTTTCCTTTCCTATTTCGTTCTGGAAAATAAGAAGAAACAATGATTATCGTCAATAAACAAATCAAAAGAGTACTGATTTATTTAATTATAGTACTAGCAATAATAACATTTAAAAGAACAAACAACAAAATGTCAACTAAAAGCATCCTGAAATTAAAATCACGGCCCGTAGTTGTAATAGGATCAGGTTTAGCAGGTTTAACAGCCAGTAATCAATTAGTTACAAAATATAACATACCAATTATTTTACTTGATAAAGCATCTACAATAGGTGGTAATTCAATAAAGGCATCAAGTGGTATCAATGGTGCAGCTACTAGCACACAGCATAATTTGAAAGTGGAGGATTCCTCAGACTTGTTCTTAAAGGATACACTGAAATCAGCAAAGGGGAAAGGTGTCAGTTCTTTAATGGATAAATTAACCAAGGATTCTAAATCTGCTATATCTTGGTTGCAAGATAATTTCGATTTGAAATTAGATTTGTTAGCTGGCTTAGGGGGGCATTCAGTGGCAAGAACTCATAGATCATCTGGGAAATTACCACCTGGTTTTGAAATCGTATCTAAATTATCAAACCATTTGAAAGATTTACAAATTGAAAATCCAGAGTTGGTAGATATTAAATTGGATAGTAAAGTTGTGGATATTTCATTGTCCAACAATGGTGCTGTATCAGGCGTCAAATATATGGATAAAGATGGTTTTGAACATGATGTGGAAACTTCAGATGTGATATTAGCTTCTGGTGGATTTGGGTTCTCTAAAGAAATGTTGAATGAATATGCGCCTCATTTAATTAATATGCCGACTACTAATGGTAAACAAACTACTGGTGATGGACAAATTTTGCTAGAGAAATTGGGCGCTAAGATGATTGATATGGAACAAATTCAAGTACATCCAACTGGCTTCATTGATCCAAATGATCGTGAGAATAATTGGAAATTTTTGGCTGCAGAAGCATTGAGAGGTTTAGGTGGGATATTGATAAACCCATTGACAGGGAAAAGGTTCGTTAACGAATTGAAAACTAGAGATGAAGTCACAGCAGCTATCCAAAGAAATTGTGATCAATATAATAACGTCACTTTGTTGGTAATGAGTGAAAGTGTTTATGCTAACTATAAGAGCAATATGGATTTCTACATGTTTAAGAATTTAATTAAGAAGACAACAGTTGGAGGAATGGTTCAGCACTTTAAGTTACCTGTGACAAGTGATGAAATTGCCGAAGATTTAAAGATTTACTCCTCTTCTGATTTTACTGATCCATTTGGTCGTGAATCGATTTTGAACACATTCGGCGACAACTTAAGTAAGGATACAACTATATATGTTGGTGAAGTTACCCCAGTGGTTCATTTCACCATGGGAGGTGCTCAAATTAATGAAAAGTCACAAGTGGTAGGAAAAGATGGGAATGTATTGGCTCCAGGCTTATATGCAGTAGGAGAAGTTTCGGGTGGGGTACATGGAGCTAACAGGTTAGGTGGTTCAAGTTTGCTAGAATGTGTTGTCTTTGGTAGAATAGCTGCCGATAGCATTGCTGCTTCTATTAGCAGTTGAAGCTCTGTTTAAGATAAAATAATAACTTTATGGTCATTCAAAAACAATAATTATACATAATTCAATGAAAAGATATTGTCACTAATGGAGCAAACCTCCACTTTGTTTCTTATGAAAATTTATTTAGCTTTATTAGCCATATAAAGAAAGTGACCTTTCAGCCAGTGAGTCAATCTTGTACATATTTCTACAATCGATCTATAGTTCAAATGCGGTAATATTTGGTGTGAGATATACATTGCTAAGAAAATCTGCCAAACATACGTAATTTCATTACACTGACTGCTACAAGTCATATAACCTTCATTGTTCAACTTAGTAAAGTCATTATTTTTTAGAAATAAATTGTAATGACAATTTCTGTTGTAATATTCTTGCTATATCGATATTATGATCATAAGTATTTGTTTATACTACATAATTAACTCTGTAAGTATGTTCCTAGTCTCTTGTTTTGTAGTTCTCTATATATATTCTGGTTGTTGGGTGTAAGGTGGTTTCACGAGAGAAGTTCATTTCAATTCTATCGTGCTGGGGGAGTCTATTTAAGTTTCATTTAACTATATGTTAGCCTCTAATATTATTAATGACAGAGACACAAGTAGATATTAATTAGCGACACAGAAAACTTGTAAGTGAATTATCTATGCACCTGTTTCTTAGTACTAATTCCAAAACCTTTGAATGATGGAACATTATCGAACAAATTCATGTCGATAACATGAAAAAAAATTTCACATCTTAATAAATCAATTACGATGATAATTATGATAGGTATAAAAGGATGAATATTTCTAATTCCGGAACGACAGAGATGTATCAGAACACATTATTAAAGCTCGATATTTTTGACGTCGCGATACTAGGTGACACAATATATTTTAATTATAATGTTATTTTAAATAAAACAACATACGTAAATAATAAGCGCAGGTGGTTTAGTGGTAAAATCCAACGTTGCCATCGTTGGGCCCCGGGTTCGATTCCCGGCTTGCGCATTCTTTTCTTTTTGGAAAAAGAAAAAAGATGTAATATAAAAATCTGATTTTTCAATTTTATGATTAATCATCCTAAAATTATAGCACATTATTATAGTCAAAAAGAAATTGTATATATGTCCTTGTTTTATCGACTTAAATCAGATAAAGTCAAAAATGATGTACAGAGGTAGAAATAGATCTGGAAAAAATAATATCAAAGGACCAAACTCTGCTTTAACGCAATTTTTGCAAGAGGAAGGTATCAGTGCAGAAACTATTAGGAGAAGGTGGTTAGAAAGAAAAGAAAACCAGGAAATATCTGATACTGGTAAGAGAATATCAACTAAAGATGAAGAAAGTTCACAAACAGAAACTGATCAAAATTTAAACTCAACATCTTTAAATGAAAGCGATGAGGATGATGATCTGAAGGAAAGTACACCCAGTTCAATAATGGATAGAGTACATCTTGTGACTTATGACAGTGATGAGGAGGAATATGAAAGCTCGGATATTACCCCCATTCCAACTATAATGTCAGCTCAAACTACCCCAGTCAAAAGAAAAAATACCAAGGAGATCATAAAAACAAGACAGAAAAAGAGAAGAAGGGCAGCTAATCTATTGAATAGACGTACGACAAACATATTGTCACTACAGAATATGTGTATTACGAAAATAGGTAATAATATTAGGGAATGGCAGAGAGGAGCAAGTGAAAAAGGTTCGACTTTACCGTTTGTTCACTTAAGAGAGGTATTTGGGGGTATCAGTACAGACAACTTAAAAAAATTAGCGAAGGCGCTTTCCAAAAATAGAGCCCTCGATGATCAAACTCTACAACTATTTTTAAAGACAGATATTAAAGAACTTACATTTCATGATTGCTCGAAGATATCATTTGAAGGTTACAAGACTTTAGCCATTTTTTCTCCACACTTAACTAAATTATCTTTACAGATGTGTGGACAATTGAACAATGAAGCTTTATTATATATAGCAGAAAAGTTGTCCGCTCTCACATCTATATCGCTTGATGGTCCTTTTTTAATTAACGAAAGTACTTGGGATGCATTTTTTATCAGTATGAAGGGTCGTTTAAAGGAATTTAACATTTCTAATACACATCGGTTTACGGATGCTTCATTAAATAGTCTATTGAGAAATTGTGGTCCTGAATTGGAGTCTTTAGGTTTTTCACGAATGGATTCAGTTTCAAAGTATTCATTACTTCCTCAATACCTAATGAATAGTGAATTCCATACTCTGTCCATAAAATATCCGTTTAATGAGGAAGATGTGACAGATGAAGTTATAATAAACATATTGGGTCAAATTGGTAAATCTTTAAGAGCTTTGACTTTGAATGGATGTTTGGAATTGACAGATTCAATGATAATTAACGGAATGTGTGCATTCCTCGCCGATGATAAAGATACATCCTTTCTGAGGGAGCTAAGTTTGGAGGAGTTGGATCAAATTACGAATGATTCCCTAATTTACCTTTTCAGTAAGATTTCGTTCCCAGATCTAGAAATTTGTAGCTTGAAAAGGTGTCTAGAGATCGGTGATATGGCAGTTATTGAACTTTTGCTAAATAGTGCCCATAAATCTTTGAAGATTTTGAATTTCAATTCTTTAAAGAATTTAACCAAGGAAACATTTGTCTCACTAAGCTGTCCTAATTTAGCGTTTATGGATGCTAGTTTTGTCAGATGTATAGATGATGAATTAGTTGAGGTAATTGGGAGACAAAACCCAAAGCTGACATTGATGGATGTATTTGGTGATAATCTAATCACAGCAAAAGCAAAAATTAGAAACAATCTGGTCCTAGTTGGTAGAGAAAGTGATAGTATATAATATGAACGATCACATAGGTATAAAGTACCTCATTATATAAATATGTTTTAACTGATAAGGTCACTTCTTGCATTTTTTTTATTTATTTATATTATATGATAACATTTTTTCTTTGAAAAACCTACATAATCATAGAACAAAACTCTTAATTTTAAGATATGTTATAAATAAGGAATAATATCCTCAATACCAAGAATTAGTATCGAGAATTAACATGATCGGAAGGTGAATCAATAGTATCATTTGCATTTAATGGTGTATTAATGTTAGTGGCTGATAGGATTTTAGATTTCTATCTTTTGGAGCAATATTAGATTGATAATGTTCAGTCATTTCAGTAATATACAATAATTATTCTTCGTTGTTTTTCTCTACATACTAAAAGTAAAATATATACATACAACTATTTATCATTCTTGTATTTTTTGTCCTTTATATACTTTTCCTTTTGGCGTATTATTTTCTTCACATAGAAACCAGAGATATTCAGATGCACTCGGATAAGCCTATTCTGATCATAAATTTTTCTAGAATATTCTACAACTTTTTATCTTTTCTAGAATTATTCTTTTTATAGAAACTTACTCTTTGATAGTCATATCCTATCCATCTATAGAATATTTGGTTCCAACAGTGCCTATTTGTGGTTTATTGATATAATTAGAATATGGTGAGGTTGCAATTTATATAATAAATTCTGTTCGTTCTTCTAAAAAGCCTATAAAATAATATACATGTAAAATAAAACCTTCTAATTTCGTGGTTTCGATTTCTTTCTATTTTATAATGAAAATTTTTATCCAACCTAATTATGGTGTCGTCTTCTTCATCGTATTATACAAGTTATAATGTCTGTGACACATCTGTTACAGATTTCAACAATTAGATACCAAGAAGAAACATATTCCAATTTAAAAGTACTCTAGTCATGTAAATTTCCGTTCTTCTATTGTTATGCTACGAGCCATATAGTTTGTTTGTTAGTCATCCGGGCGAGTTTTTACTAAATTGAAAACTTGGGTAAATTCATATATATGTAACGTATGGACGACTCGCTATTAAAAGAGTAGAAATCTGTGAAAAGAAAATATCATGTTAATGGGATCCGGTACCCAAGATGGTTTTGTAGAGTCTTCCTTTGAAGACGTCGAAAGCACTTTTACACGAGAAACACTTAATAGATCTACTCCTCAACAGCGAAGAAAACATGATATTGAAACTTTCAAACTGGAGAATCAAATATTACCAACCCCTATATCAGCAACAAGTTCTAATGATACCACCTTCTCAATTTCTAAACAGGAATCAGCTGTAACAAATAGTAGCAGATCTGACCTTGATGATGGAACCGATGGCGGTGGTGATGATGATGATGATGATGATGATGATATTGATTTCTTCAGTGATTTCCAAGAATTTAGAAACAACAAGGATAATTTTGATGAGGCAATTAAAGATAAATATCATCTTTTGAAATCAATGCAACCGCAGTCCTTTAAAAGTAATATGCTATCCCAAACATTTAACAAGAAATTGAACCTTGGCACAAATGAGAAAGTTCTACGACAGCCACGTTCTATGTATGAATTACAAAATCAATTAAAGTATAGGACGAATATACCTTCCAATTCTGCACAAGTGCCAACTACAAGACTTAAAAGTAGTATGTCATATGGCGCTTTAACTGGCACTAAGAGGGACACAGATAAGATAAAGATCAAAAAATCAATGCCCAGCTTATCTTCATATAGCCCCATTATACAGGAAGTAACAGATGATACTTACACATTCAATGATTTGTCTGCAATTGAAGATGCTTCCGTTTTGAAAACATTTCAAGGAAATGACGATGAAAATGATGATGAGGAAGGTTTTCTTGATTTTAATTCTGATGTAATCAAACCACAGTTCTTGACCAAAACACAACTGAAGACAAATAAGGATATTTTTCCTTATTCCTTCCAATCATATAACAAAGTTGGAAAACAAGAAAAACTGGATGAAATGACCTCTTTTGGAACCGATTCATATGACTATGAAAATCAGACCAACGATCGTCAAAATCCCGCATCAAAGATAGAAACTATTAAAAAATATATTGATTATAATACTCTATTAAAAAAGAATCAGGTACTTTATAATCCGAAAACTACTAAGACGGAAGGGGATGCAAGGACTCTACAAAAATTACACAACCCTGATGTAAATAATCACAATACTTTTTCGATAAAAGATACAAAATTCTATTCCCCAAACGAAGATATTCCATCAGTACGGTATGGAAAGGGCAATTCTTATAGCTCAGATGTTGTGGGAAAAATGGTGTTTGACGAGAAAAATCTCAGGTGGGTTAGTATTCATGAAAATGAAGTTGATCCCTTTGTAGGGATGGAAGATACTCTACAAATGCTTATGAATAGCAGAGGCAAAAATCACGATCTCAAGAGAAAATCATCTCCGTTCCTAAGGTCCCACAGTCAGAAAAATCCAAGGGATGTATTACGTTCTCCTAGCAGAGAAATCTTGAAATATAGATCCATGGGGAGACTTAATGATTCTTATATTAGAAGCGCTTTCAAAAATACAAGCACTGATTCCCTATTTCATGTCAACTCCAAGGTTATCGAAAGCTTTTATCACGACGAGAATAAATGGGAGAAAAAAGTGGGTGGATGGTTTTCACTGCTTGAGAGCACTGCTGACAGTACCATATCAGATATCCCAAATGAATCCCTAATAACGAGTGATAAGAATAAAAGTTACATGTACGAGATAAGAAATATGGTATTAAATTCCAGAAGAACTTGAGTAAAGAACGCTTCACTAGAAAATGCGCGCCGCGTAATCAAAACCATGTTTATTCCTGGAACTTACATCTTTTTCGCGTCTGTGAACAACTTCGAACAAAATTGAAACATTCATCAGCTCGGGCTTTTCCTGAAACAATATATTTTTCATATGAGTTCTTAAACTGAAGAAGACCTCAGTTTTGTTCTTTTGAAGCATATAAAGTCAATAATAGTGAATAAGATCAAAATTGCTATAGTGAAACATTTTAATAAAAACTTTAGTCAAGGTAGAGGATAACAATATCCCTCAAGTATTCAAATGCTACTATGTTCCAAAATGACTGGAAATATTCTACAAATGCAAAACTTTTTGATGATGTCAATGTTGATTTATTTTTGAATTTTGGTTTTAAAACACTTCTAAATTATATTTTTGGTACATGGTTATTAGCCATTTTAAAGCTTACGTTTTTTGTTTCTGACATATACACATGCGTAAAACTATTAGCATATAATTCCTGGTCAGGCAATATTATTAAGCCCTATATACCGTTCCATATCTCGAAATGGATATTCAGTGGATGCATTTTTGGATCAATATGCTTATTAATATGGGAGGTTATTTGTGGAATCAAAATATATCGTACGAAAAATATATCCCTAACCTACGTTAACAATTTTTCGAGAAATGCATACTCATTATCGGATTACCCAAAATTTTGCGTATTTGATAGAATTTCAAGAAGGGGATTTTTTCAAAAAATGGCCTTTTTTACTTTCTTCGAATTAAAGGATTGTCTTAGATTACTGTTAACGGATACACCTAGACAAGTAATAAACGGCCTAACTTTATGGTCTGTAGTGGTTACTGTAAAGGCAAATTCTGATTTAAGTGATTTGGAGTCTCTAGATGGACTGGTTAATAAAATTAAAGAAATAGCATTAACGAATCATGAAGAGGCGGTATTACTTTCATTTATGTTATTCTCTTTCATTCTTTGGGTCATATTTATGGCGAAGTTACTCCTAGCAGCAATTTGTTCGATATTCGTTTACTATCGACTCATTAAAAAAAGGGAATATGGCGGTTTAAGGGAATACATTTGTGTTACAGTTAGTGACCAGGTTGACAATATGATTTTGAAACAAAATAGAAAGCTTGCTAAGTATGATATTTATACAACAAGCTTATTAGCACCTTCCATTTCTGTTTTAGAACTGAACAATGATGACGCGGAGCTTAAGAGAACGACTTCGCTGGAAAGTTCAATATATGAATCATCTCTGAAGCAAGAAGTTAATAAGGGAACAACAGTCAATATTCCAAATAAATTAAAAGAAGTTCAGAATTCTGATCCCAGTGGTAGTTTTAAACCAATTTCCTTAACATCCACCATCAACAACACAAACGATATCTTGTTTAGATATAATAAGTCAACTGAGAAAATTAATACTCAAACTGATATAGAAAGACAGAGAGTAAGTATGCAAATGAATGTTCCTCATCGAAGCTACAATGCAGATCAAGGGGTTGCCATAGACGACATAATTGAATCTTATACAGACATCCCTCCCTCAAATAAGTACGATAAAAACTTGCCCATCCAATCCAATGGTGTAGAACATCTAGATACCGAATATTATGAATCTAATAGGGCAGAATCATCAAAAAGAACATTTGAGAAAGAATACTTCGGATATAATTCACACATAAACATTTCTCAGACATATCACTCCGAGTTTCCAAATAATGAAGTGGAATACAAATAATATTCATCAATAAGCTATAGCGATTTAACTACACAGGACAAAATTGGTAGTCTGGTTCAAAAAACCTGAAATTAGTAAACTAAGAGATGTAAAACCTGTAAAGCATGATTCTGACGCTATTACTATAATCAGTGAAGAATATCGTATCTTGATGAGAGCTACATTTCTCCACTGGGGTGCCTTTACAGCATGTTAAAGCAAAAAGGAGAGTCTTTTATTCTGAGCCTAAACTATTACCTGCTGCATATAAAATATAATTTATAAAATAATTTAATCATGCTGAAACTGTAAGTAGGCTGATATTGTATTGTTTCGTACAATGCGATATACTTATGGAAACTTTTATATATAAGAGAAGACGTCCTCGACATATTATATAGTTCTATACTTCCTACTTTACATTCTTCCCTGTAAGAGGGGGAGGAGTAACGTTGTAATCCGGCATACTAACTGGTACAACGGTACTAGATATCATACCTAATCTCTCACATCTAAAATATCATTAAACATTGTCAGAAATAATGTCAATTGTTATTAAACAACAATGACAGAATAATCTTCGGTTAGCAAATAAACTGACATTGTTGGATTAAAATTAGAATCTGTTTAATAAATATTATACTAGAACTAGATTAGAGATACATGGTGTACGGACGGAAAAAAATACTTTCTACCAATATAGGCATATAGTTACTAGATATCTAATTTTTAAAAATCCAATTACATGTTCCATTGGCGTAATGGTAACGCGTCTCCCTCCTAAGGAGAAGATTGCGGGTTCGAGTCCCGTATGGAACGGTTTTTTTTACTTCAAGGAAAACTTGTCACGTATGTTGTCAAGTTATAGTGTATTCATTCTAATATAATGTCGTTTGATACTTTAAAATCGCTCTTCTTTTGCTAAATGGTGACTGGTAGTTTTATTATTTATATAAACTGGAATAATAGCATACAAAACTCAATCTGGAAATGCGATTAAACTAAACAATGTGGCAAGTGGAATGAGTTAATCAATATTGCTTTCTTTTTATAACTTCAAACTTATTGTTCTTCATTCTTCACTTCTAAACTTTGTTCATTAAACTTCAAATATTCGTTCAATTCATAACAAAGTTCATTTATATGGAAAAACTCTTTCTTCGAGGACAATAACTGTCGTCAACATCATCAATTGTATTGTTAGCTAGCGGGTAACTTCAAATAAAAAACACTCAGGTGATGAGCTTCAGCTCAATACGTGACAGATAACTGCGTTTAAATGTTACATCTATGGATTCCTGTCAATGCATACCAGTGAACTAGTGTTTTCTGGATCATCAAAAAAGATAAGAGCTAACTATCGGAATTGACTAGAAGGTAGCGTAGAAGTTACAAAATTTATGAAATGAAGCCTTTAAGAACAAAAATGGATATTGAGTTAATAGATAAATATTAGTAACTAATATTTGTTAGAAAGAACTGTGCAAATGGTTGTGAGAAAATAAACATTTTGAAAATAAGAGTAATATTTGTGGACATGGTAAACATGAGAGATTAGGTATGGCATCTAGTACCGTTGTACCAGCTAGTACGCTGGAGTACAACGTTACTCCTCCCCCTCTTACAGGGAAGAATGTAAAGTAGGAAGTATAGAACTATATAATATGTTGAGGACGTCTTCTCTTATATATAAAAGTTTCCATAAGTATATCGCATTGTACGAAACAATACAATATTAGCCTACTTACAGTTTCAGCAATAATAATAATAAGATAGAAATCTGTTGTTACGGCGAATATGAAACATATTGCTGGAAATAAATATTCGATAGTGGTACTATTAATATTCTATGGATAAAATGTTAGATATCAAGTTGGTACAGAATCTAGTCGAAATCACGACGCCGTTTTCCAGAATAGGAAAGGAAGAGTGACAATACTGGATATGTAAACAACGATGAGACATGATGTTATTACTTTACTCAATTTGGTAAACGATGAAACATGA
>JAJLTG010000055.1:0-73717 GCA_030568095.1 Naumovozyma baii
AGGCTTTTATTTTTTTGTCAAAGGTATGGGTCAGGGTAAGATTGGCAAACGCTATGGCCCACTCGCTTTCCTCTATACGCGGCCTTAAACTTGTAGAGGAGGAGAAAGAGAGGGACCGACCTGTTTTTATTTTTTTAAAGATATATGTATGTATATATGTGGCGAGAGACTAAAATGGCCACCACCGCAGTCCATGCTTAACCGATTCATCACTTTACCTGACGTTTTAGTATTTTATGATAGTTTATCTTTTACTTTACACAGAGTAAGAATATGTAATTATAGGAAGTATCTGTTGAATTTATTTCCCTTGGCGGTTTATGTAGAGATGTGATTGATCATTAGACAAAATGGTAAGATTAATACTGAGATTATGGATTCTAAACTTCTATGTCTTTTTTATATAATATACAAAAAATATAACCATAATAGATTCTGATGATCTAATTATAAAATTTAATCGTATATTTTTTTTAATTTGTGTTAATTTACAATTTTTTATTGAAACAATTTTATGATATTTTCTTTGTTTCATTTTAGTACAGTAGTATTAACCTATCATTTCATCACTGTTTCGTCTGTGTTCCAGATTTTTGACGTTCGCCCGATTAGGATTATCTATGTAATTGTTATGACTATGGTATATAACGAGGTACATGGTATATGTGAGAGTATCGGTAAGGTATCTATTACCGTTGTACCAGCAAGTACGCTGAAGTGCAGCGTTACTCCTCCCCCTCTTACAGGGAAGAATGTAAAGTAGGAAATATAGAACTATATAATATTTCGAGAACGTCTTCTCTTATATATAAAAATTTCCATAAGCATATCGCATTGTACGAAACAACACAATATTAGCCTACTTACAGTTTCAGCAGTAATACTATAGGAATTTCAGCAATTTCATTGAAATTTGAATAACAACGATTTATCTCATGTTCTACGAAAATTGATAACAGGTCCTATACAAACTGACATTCACTATTTTCTTACATATACGTATTTATAATCATAATATGCTTTGCCAATTCTTAATAAATTTATTATTAGTTAAAATTATTGATACAATTTTGGATTACTATCTTTTGGAGCAATATTAGATTGATAATGATCAGTCATTTCTGTAATATACAATAATTATTCTTCGTTGTTTTTCTCTACATACTAAAAGTAAAATATATACCTACTACTATTTATCATTCTTGTATTTCTTGCCCTTTATATACTTTTCCTTTTGGGGTATTTTTATCTTCACATAGAAACCGGAGATATTCAGACGCAGTCGGATAAGCCTATTCTGATCATAGATTTTTTCTAGAATATTTTACAACTTTTTTATCAATTCTAGAATTATTCTTTTTATAGTAACTTGCTCTTTGATAGTCATATCCTATCCATCTATAGAATATTCGGTTCCATCATCTACGGAACATCACTCCACTATTCTTGAATTATTTAGGCTGCTCGACAGCCATAGATCATCTGTTAGAGCTCAGAAGCTCCACTTAGCAAATCATCATATTCTTTTCTTGAAATATAATATTCCTGATAACAGAATAGCTCTTGAACCAGAGAGAATCAAATTATACAGAAATGGGTTCTTTCCACTATGCTCCTGGGTATCCCCAAATCCTTTGGTTTTGTTAATTACCCACGTAACTTTATTTCCCATGCCTCCTAATTGCTTTTTCAAAATGAAAACTTTTCCATTTTCTGAAGTCATCAACAAAAGTACTATGACAGTCTTCAAGGAAATAAAAAGGTGGCTTACCTCTTTTCTATGCTTGAAATTATTTGATAGGTTAACACATCCTATCATTTCCTTTATTAGGTTTTATTCGATAAGGTTTACTCATATTCAGCAACTGTATTCTAACGTAGAAGGAGAACTATTTGCTTTCTTATTTACTTTTAAGAAGGTCAGATAATCCTTGTCTCCCGGTCTTTTTATATACACCGAAAAACGTTGGCATTATCAGCACTAGCAGGACAGAGCGCTACATACATCCTAGATTTGCTAAATGAACCCTTTAAATACATATCATCTTAAATGGCGTTATCTAAAGGGCACTAAGAGTGTTTAAGCTGATTATTCGAATAATTATGCTCTTAATGAGCAATCAGCCCTCTATATAGGACATTGAGACAAATGAGCAACTAATCTACCAATTTAAGATCTTAACAGTCAGAAAATTAGGAGGAATGTCCATTCTGGTATTCCTCCTTAGTTCCGTCTCAGTTTTGGGACCATACTACTACTCCATCACGGTCACCATACCCGATCCTTCCTGGCACCTACCGTTAACTTATAATTTCATGAATTAGACTTTTTACCTTCTATCACCCCATCTGCCCATGCTACGGATCTGAATGTTTCTGTTGACAATGATTCCACCAATAACGTAGTGATCATAAACAGTAATACCCTGATATGGCCTGGCATATTTCTTATTAATGCATGCTATATGGAGAGGGTTAGTAAACTAACTCATTGTTTAACGGTAGTTATTGATTTTTTATCTTTGTGGATCATGTCTTGTATTTCCTAAAGAATAATCTACTATATTGAGTAATTTTGACTACCGTCACCTTGGTAAGGACATTCATGACAAATTTCATTGTACTCATTGCATCTGGCATTTGATGCTTGATTATGAAAGATATTGGAATCCTCATGCACCGTAACTTACCTTGGATATTATTCGAAACTGCCATAAATGTGGGTTTTCTGAGGAGTTTTAAGATCTTCCTCATTCATTGCACGAATTCAATGTAATCCCTGTTTTTGGAAGATAGGTTCTTGAATCTACTGAACCATTAGTAGTGTCCAATGGTTTTAAGTATTTTATTATTGCTGCTGATCATACATCGAATTTGGTCCTGATTCAACCCCTTGTTGCCCAAACCTCTGAAGTGCGATACAAATACTACTTTGAATCTTTTCATATTTTGCTAAACCAAAAACTACAATTACAGATATTGATATTTCTTTTGTGAGAGATGGTATCCAAACCATCGCTACAAAGTCTAAAATATACATGGATTACACAGTTCTGTTTAATGCCCTCGAAGTGATTCGAAAAACGACCTTTGTGTATAGATAGCAACTTTACAGCAATATTAACTTCATGATCCTGATTGGGACATTCAAATTTCGTGGGTTTCTAATCTAATTAATAGTACACCGTTCATAAAATGAATTTTCTAAGTCAAATTAACTTTTGCGAGTCCGCTCGTTTGGTGGATATGGCTAAACTTATTGAAGAAATTTAATAAGATTTTCAAATATCTTTGATATGATACAAGAGGGAAACGTCCGCATATTGTCAAAAGTATGTTGTGCAATAATCAGGAAAAAGTGGGTAGAACATAACCTCATCTGATGCTACTGACTAAAAATGCAACTGATGTAACAAATTAGGAGTTTTGATGCACCCTGTAGAGGAAGCAGCTTTAGGCAAAAGTATACAAAACCTGCTAAGAATTCCTAATATTTATTTTGGTTTAAAAAAAGGCTGAAGTATATCATCTGATTTGCGACAAAGTATTACAGTATCTTTGCTCGAGTAAAACAGATAATAATTGATGAACAGATATTTAATCCATGGGAATGCCATAAGGTGTGAATATCTAGAAAATAATACTTTGATCAATTCTTTCTTAAACTTAGACGTACCACTAATTTTTCCTATTCATCTATGCTAATTCCTACAGTGGATCAGCAAAACTTTTTTAATATATACATTTACATTGAAAGAAATCTGTGTACATATTACCTATATTGTACAACCTTCAACATTAAATTAAAAGAATACTGATCAATAGTTAAGAATAAATACTTTTGTTAGAGTGTAATATCAACGATATAATTTATTTAGCAAATTCATTATCATAATCAACTAAAGTGAATCTGTATCTACAATCACCCTTGTCCATTCTTTCAAAGGCTTCTTTGACACCCTTTTCACCAATTGGGATAGTTTCAACCCAAAGTTTGATGTTATTTTCAGAAACTAACTTCAACAAATCTTTCATTTCGCTTACGCTACCCAAAGCACTGTTAGAGATGGACACACCCTTCAAACCGAAAGGTTTCAAAGACAAAACTTCATTTTGTTCTGGGACACTAATAGACACAATGCTACCACCAATCTTCATCGTGTTTGGAACGACGTCAAAGTCAATATCAGTTAGAGAACTAGCACAGACAACTATCAAGTCGAAAGTGTCAAAATATTTGGTACCCCAGTCTGGTTCTTCTTTGGTAGCAATGAAATGGTGAGCACCCAATTTCATAGCATCTTCTTTCTTGGCAGAAGTACGAGAGATGGCATAAACTTCAGCACCCATGGCATTAGCAAACAATAGACCTTGGTGACCAATACCACCAATACCGATGATACCAACTTTTTTGTTTGGACCACAACCATTTCTAACCAATGGTGAATAAACTGTTAGACCACCACACATTAATGGGGCAGCTAGATGGGAAGGAATATTTTCTGGAATTGGGACGGCAAAATGTTCGTGAACTCTAAAGTAGTCTGCATATCCACCTTTAGAACTGTAACCATCAGCATAATCTTGACCATAAGTGGTAACAAAATTGTCACAGTATGGTTCATTGTCATGTTTACAACGGTCACATTCCAAACAAGAAAAGACTTGAGCACCGACACCGACACGGTCACCCAGTTGAAGACCACTATTACAGTTTTTACCTAGGCGTACAACAGTACCAATAATTTCATGTCCGACCACTAATGGCTTAGTTAGATCACCCCAGTGACCTGATGCAGCATGTATATCAGAACCACAGACACCACAACATTCAACCTTGATTTCAATATCATGATCATATAAGTTTCTTGGTTCAAATTGGACCTTCTTTGGGTTCTTCCAATCCTTATGATCTAGGACAGCAATACCTTGGAATTTTTCTGGAGAAGTATATGTCATTTTCGTTTTGCAAAGTGTTTGTATGTTAGTTTGTTGCTATTATAGTGAATTAAAAATAAAGTAAGGATATAAGTTTTCGATGAAAGAATATATGCCTGTGCTTTTTATATTTTCCAGTTATCTTTGTTTTTTCAGATGTGGATTAACATAAAATTTTCTTGCAAAGAATTTTCTAGATTCCTTTTTTTTCTTTTTCAGTAATTTTTCAAATTGTCGGCCGAATGATAGCGCGGTTTGGTTGACCCTGCGGCCGAAGATACCGTCAGAGCCGACAAGTATTACCTAATAAAACATAAGACTTTTTTAAAGCAGAATGTGACGTCTAACTAAGAGTTCTGTATGTGGAATATATTAGATAATAAAATATAGCAATGCTACCTACTAGACTAATGTGTTGCTCTTGCAAAAAATACAGATTGACTCGGATATTAGTAATTCTAGATTTTCAAACTGCGGTAGTCACAAGGCATCTTTCGCTACTTTCTTTATAAAGGAATGTTAGATAGACACTTTCCTTCTGATCCTCCATAGAAAGTGGTAATCATTGTACTATTATAAGACACGATATGTCGGTATGACGTCCAACGAGTGGCCATCTGGTATCTCTAACGAATGCTTTTGAAAGGGATAAAGAATTTGTTAAAATATGAACTTCGTCATTCAAAGTGTCCCTTCACCAAGTCCCCTATTTCTCTGACTAGATCCATTTGAAAACAATATACTACATTTGCATACGTAATTACTAGCAAAACTCTCAGTATAATTTCTTAAATTATTACCCGACGAGGTTTACATAAGCCGACTCAGGACCCTTCGAGAATCGATAAACAATCAATCCGAGAGATTGAAGAAGAAAACAATTAAGTTTCAATTCAAATATTCAAGCTCATTCTTGCAGGGAGACTAGGGGGCTCTGCAAAAGAACAAGATGACTATGAAGCAACATAAAAAAGTGCATGAGGCACAAGATGTAGACTTTCACTATACACCGAACCATTTCTATTCTAATCAACCAGGAAAAAGTTATGTAACCGACATGTCTCATTACCAACGTCTTTATAATGAATCCATCACAGATCCAGAAATTTTTTTCGATAGAATGGCGAAGGAATTTTTACATTGGGATAAGCCATATACCAAAGTAAAATGGGGGTCTCTAGAGAAGGGCGATATAGCCTGGTTTCTTAATGGCCAATTAAACGCGTCTTATAATTGTGTCGATAGACATGCTTTGGCTAATCCTAATAAGCCTGCAATTATTTTTGAAGCTGATGAGGAAAATAAAAACAGAATTATAACCTTTGGGGAACTGCTAAGAGAAGTATCAAAAGTTGCTGGTGTTTTGCAATCGTGGGGAGTCAAGAAAGGAGACACGGTGGCAATTTACTTACCTATGATTCCAGAAGCCATAATTGCAATGCTCGCAGTAGTGAGACTTGGTGCTATTCATTCAGTCATCTTTGCAGGATTTTCAGCAGCTTCTTTAAAAGAGCGTGTTGTGGATGCAGATTGTAAAGTAGTATTAACTTGTGATGAAGGTAAGAGAGCAGGTAAGACTATACATACGAAAGAAATCGTTGATGAAGGACTGAATGGCGTTGACGCTGTTTCCAAGATATTAGTCTATCAAAGGACGGGAAATTCAAGAATCCCAATGACCCCTGGTAGAGATTTTTGGTGGGCTGAAGAAGTCGCCAAACAAAGGTCTTACTTACCACCTGTTCCATCTGATGCCGAAGATCCTTTGTTCTTATTATACACATCAGGCTCAAGCGGATCTCCGAAGGGTGTTGTTCATAGTACTGGTGGATATTTATTAGGTGCTGCTATAACAACAAGATATGTCTTTGACATCCACCCAGAAGATATATTGTTTACTGCAGGTGATGTTGGCTGGATTACAGGCCATACGTATGCACTTTACGGTCCATTATTATTAGGTAATGCCACCATCATCTTTGAATCCACACCTGCATATCCTGATTTTGGAAGATACTGGAGGATTATTGAACGCTATAGGGCTACACATTTCTATGTGGCACCAACTGCGCTGAGATTGATTAAAAAATCTGGAGAGTCTGAAATTTCCAAATATGATATTTCATCATTACGGATGTTGGGTTCCGTTGGTGAACCAATTTCACCAGATTTATGGGAATGGTATCATGAGAAGATTGGCAATAAAAATTGCGTGATCTGCGATACTATGTGGCAAACTGAATCTGGTTCCCATCTAATTGCACCATTAGCTGGCGCTGTTCCTACTAAACCTGGTTCTGCCACAGTCCCATTCTTTGGTATCGAAGCATGCATTGTTGATCCAGTGTCAGGTGTTGAATTGACTGGTAATGATGTTGCCGGTGTACTTGCAGTCAAATCTTCTTGGCCATCAATGGCCAGATCTATTTGGAAAGATCACAATCGTTATATTGAAACCTACTTAAAGCCATATCCTGGATACTATTTCACAGGAGATGGTGCTGGTCGCGATCACGATGGATATTACTGGATTAGGGGTAGAGTTGATGATGTTGTCAATGTATCTGGACATAGATTGTCGACCTCTGAGATTGAAGCGTGTATTTCAGATGAAGAATATGTATCTGAAGCAGCTGTCGTTGGTATTAATGACGATTTGACAGGTCAGGCCGTTATTGTATTCGTGTGCTTGAGAGATACTGACTTACTATCAACTAGCGGTGACATTGAATCGGCGATGGAATGTGATGTTATATTACCAGATTTCCATAGAGAACTTATCATGCAAGTGAGAAGAGAAATAGGTCCATTTGCCTCTCCAAAGGCAATCATAATAATTGATAATCTACCTAAGACAAGATCAGGGAAAGTAATGAGAAGAGTATTAAGAAAAATTGTTTCCAATGAAGCCGAACAGCTGGGTGATCTATCGACATTGGCAAATCCAGAAGTGGTGCCTTCCATTATTAACTCTGTCAAAGAACAATTTTTCTCCAAAATAAGTAAATGAAAAAAGACAATTGAAATGAATTTTATGACCTCTACAATAATAGGATATGAGCCATAAATATATATGTTACTAATATCTATATCGTTCTTCTATATTCGAAAACATTTGAATTATTTTCAGATTTAAGTACTTTGTGAAATGTCCGAAGTAGTTATTTTTTTTAGATAAGATTCATAGATTTTAGAAAAACAATAATGCAAAAATCAATAATTTCAATAAGAACCTAGCACACAATGGTAGTTTTGAAACCATCTCAATTATTAGACAACATACGCCACTTTCGTTATCCACGAAAATTTCCTATCAATTCAATTTGGCCTAGAAACCGAAGATCTGCGGTATTGGTTCTTTTGTTCATCGGAAATAAGGGAGAGCTAAGAGTTTTACTTACCAAGAGATCAAGGCATTTAAAGAGTTTCTCAGGACATGTAGCTCTTCCCGGAGGTAAAGCAGATAATGATAAAGAAACATTCGAAGAGGTTGCGAGACGTGAAGCTGAAGAAGAAATTGGACTACCTAGGGATGCAGACTTATTAGAAAGGAAGTATGGTATGAAATTGGAGTTGGTTACTACTGAGATTCCATGTTACCTATCCCAGACATATTTAAGTGTCAAACCGGTAGTGTATTTTATTCATAAAAGTAATTTAGAAAGTACATCTGAAAAATATTCTAGTATGATAGACGGATCAAGATTTTTTGGCAAACTGAATCCTGGAGAAACATCATCCATGTTTTCAATTCCCCTAGCAGATTTTGTGTATGGTTTATCGACTACTACCCTAAACAACAATTATAATTACGAATATGTGAAGCGATTTGATACGCTTAAGGAATGGGGAGGGCTAAAATGGTTTATAAGTCATTATTACTACCCAATTATCAATATCTATGATACAGCATGGTTACAGAATATCGAAGATTTGAGCTCAAGTGATGAATTCGAGGAAGTTCCTAAATGTAGGGACGTATGGGGACTAACTGCGAAAATCGTGTCCCACGTTGCATATGTTGCTTATGGAATTCGACCTAATAAAGAATATACCATGGGCCATGAGGATCTTATATATGGGTTGCATGAGATTGGTAATCAAATGACTTTACGTGAGAGAAGTCCGTGGGAGAAGGCTATGATTGTCGGGAAGAAAAACTTCAAATACAGTGATGTTATACCTCAATATTATTTTGATAAATTAAGTAGGAGGGATCTCATATTCTAGGAAAACAAACATGTTGTACATATAAATTCCGTAAGTTTTTTACATCTTTTATTATTAGGTATAGAAGTAATAAAAAATGCGCAAGCCGGGAATCGAACCCGGGGCCCAACGATGGCAACGTTGGATTTTACCACTAAACCACCTGCGCTTGTTTATTTGAGTTTCTAAAAAATTAATATAAGCTTTTTGCAGGAAGTATAATCATGTGACATCTGGAAAGTTATGAAATCAATCTGCCACTAACAACATTTCTCGATGTTACTTACAGTCAGGGCATATATGAGCTAAGCATCCATTAACTGATATTTGTCGTATAACTCATTCAGAGAATAAAATAAGAGACTGTGGATGAATGAAATGATAGAAATAACTAAAGTAGAATCCCCAGTGATCCCAACTGAGCTTACTCATGCCAATTTGGAATCACCATCAAAAGTCACATCCGAAATGCTATCGATTTTGTTGTTAGAGAAGGGACCATTAGCAATCAGACATATTACGCAGGCAATAAATGAAATAGTACCTGATTTCAAAGATTTATCCGCATCTAAACAACGAAGATTAATTATGGGTGTAATGGACAAAGGCGATAAAATTAACAATGTCATATTTGAGAAAGTAGGTTGGGGTCAGTGGGCAGCTAAAAAGTTGAATAAAAGTGCAGATTTCGATAAAGAATTAGAGTTGATAAAAGCTGCGAATTTGAAAGTTAGAGATAACATGAAAGAAGAGAATATGAATGCAAGGAGAAGAAGTTCTACCCATGCGACGACAAACAAACCAATGGTAAGGAAACCTGAAAATATGAAGTCAAAATTGAAAAGTCCACCTGTTGCACATCCAGCATTGTACCTTGATGAAGAGGCATTGGCATCAGATGATGAAGGAGAAGAAGAAGAGGAAGAAGGAAATGTAGAAAATGATGCTGATACTATGTATATATTCAAAAATAGAAGAACGTCAGCAGTTTTATATGCTAATGCAAATGGCTCATCTCCAGAAACCGTGGAAAAAGGCTTAGTAGCCAAATCATTAAGACCTTTATTAACGTCAAGTAGAATGCATAGATCCAGTTCTAAAAATACAAAGAAAAGTCCCTTCTTAGCCAGACATGATAAAACTACAACAGAAAAAATTGATCTAGATTTTTTAGTACCAGGAGGAGGATCCGGGGTCTTGAGTGAACCAACATCAAGAAGGATGTCTAATAATTCGTTCTCTATAGAATCTGGCATCAGATCTACATTATTTCTTCCTGTAAAGAATGAAGCCACATCAAATACTAGTACTCCAACGATCCATCCTGTATTCAAACTACCTACAAAAACCAACCAAACGATAGAGTCATTTCTACCGCAGGAGGAAAAGGACGTAAATAGGAAGACACAGACACCGTCAGATACTACAGAGGAAGAAGATTGGGCCGCCATTGGAGCAGATAACTTATTGATACTTAAGGATCATCGCCCACCTACCAATGGTAACACCAACACCAGTTCAGAAGAAGAAGCCCATGGTGCTAGATTGTTAATGAATTTAATGAAATGACTCCGGCTATTATTTCACGATGTATTGGCCGTCGCGCGATGCCGTCCAGTTAGGGGGCGGCATTCTCAGTCCGTCAATCAATCAATTAAGAATCAAATAAAAATAGAATGGCAAAAAAATAGAACTCATTGAGGGTTGATCTATGGAGTTCTAGCTATTTCAACTCCTTATTTCAACTTATATAGACAGAGAAAGCCCAATTCCTTCATTTAACAATAACAATATTCTCAAAGAAAAGAATTAGATAGACAAAAGAGGAGAAAAGAAAATAGCTTTTTGCGTATCATGACTATAGACAGAAGAGCACATGATACCGATGAAATTGAAGATGAAACCCTAACTACTGGGGCAGATAAAGTGTTTCAAAACTATTTGATGCCTGGTTTGGAATTGTATGATGCAAAAGTAACGATTAATCATTGGCAATTGCGTGACTGTATCAAACCTGCTTCAAGGAATTACAACAAACTATACTACATATATGACCATACTATCCGAATCTTAGATACTTCCGCAAGTAAGGAGCAATATAAAAGCTCAAAATTTGAAAAACACTCTGAAAAAAAACCAAAATACCCCTCCACCAACAATTGGAAGAGGAAACACAGAACTCTGCGAGAAAGTAATTCGAACCTTCCCTCCCAGCAATTGGTTGAGTTTAATTTTAAACCGAGATCATTTACTGAATTGAATGGTTTAACAGTTTCGGGTGGTTTAATTGGATCTGATGATAAGGGGTTTCCCACGAATTGGAATCGCTCTCATGAACATGGGAGTAATGATTCATCATCTGCTCCTGCCACACTGGTAAAAATATCAAATGATAATATTCTTAAAGAAGATGCCAATTATAATAATTCCCAAATATGGAAGGGAATCCTTTCAGTTTATAATGAAGACACAAATGAAGCAAAAAGTATCATAGTAGGTCAATTTATTAATAATTGTGTTACGTTACATCAAAAATCAACCAGCGAATATGATCTTTTAGCATGTAATAACGATGGACACATGTACCAATGCAACATTAGTAATCGCGATGCCGAATTGGTAAGAAGATATTCTGATCTTAATTTCCCTCTCAACAATGCTGCTTTGTCTCATGACGGGAAAACACTAGTAGTTTCTGGTGACTCCAATAAAGTCGCAGTGTATAAACAGGATCAATTAACCAATCAATTCACATTGAACTACTCTCATAATCCTAATTGGGGTAGTGCTACTAACCCTTCTGTGGTCCAATTACCTAGCTATTCAATACATGATAATTCAGCCATATTAGATAATAATATAATTGAAGCAACAAAAGGGGATCACGGCTTTTACAATTCATTCTCAGAAAATGATATGCTGTTTTCCACTTTATTTCAGAATGGTGTATGCTTAGTGTATGATGTTAGAAATACAAAAACACCATTGGCAGAAATCTCATCAACAAGACCGAATTCACATAATGGATCATTTAGAGTTTGTAAATTCAGTTATGGGCTCGATGACCTATTATTTATCTCGGAACATCAGGGTAGGGTGCATGTTTTAGACACAAGAAACTTTGTCAACCATCAAGTAATCCTAATACCAGATAAATTAACGACAGAGCAAGAGAAATCAAGTCCTGGCCTTCCTCACGTCGATATATTATCTGGTACAACGAGAATGCATTTTCCACCAAGCCATGAACGCTATCCTTTAAATTCTCAATCAGAGGAATTTGCTTCAAGGATATTGGCAACTAACTCTAACAGATTCAATAGGATTAGCTCTGATACAGGGCAAGGGTTGGGAATAAGAGGATCTGATTCGCCATACCCGGTTGAAAGAGATATTACTACATCAACCCCAAAGGAAAACGATGAACCTTGGATAACCCCAGCAAGATCAATTCCTTCAGAATTTTTGGAGCCTCAGATATTACCATATCCTGAAGTAATTGACAAATTTTCAAATCATGAATTATCTGAATTACAATACTACGAATATTTTCATCCCTATGAAGGGGTTGAACATACCGCCATTCGCAGAGCTTCTACTAATACAATGAACAGGAGCAGCATACGCAATAATGGTGAAAATGATAATGAGATTCTACTACCCATCCATACCCGTAGAAGATCATCCTTCAGAATAAGGAGGGTATCCACCTCATCTAATAGATCCGATGAAACAGATCGTATTGATCCTCTCATCTTGGATCGTCATGCAACTACAAATCAAAGTGCCTTCAATAACAGACGCAACAGTACTGTCACCGTTGATAATGGCTTGGGTTACGAAGCAACACCTGTCAGTGATTCATCATCTGTGTTATTTAATATTAATGGCAATAATGTTTTCGAAGATGACGAAATCTATGATGTTTATAATGATATAAATAATGAACCTGGAGCACTATCCTCAAGAACGACAAGAAATAACGTAATTCTAAATTATTCCAATTCTGCATTCATAGAAGAAAACAATATTTCTGGGATCGACTGGGTAGAAGATGATAATGGCAGTGCATTAATTATTGGAACTGATTATGGCATTATGAAATGGAATATAAATTCTTGGGCAAGAAGAAGTTTTTCAAGTTACGATTTTTGCTGAATAATAATATTATTACAGATATATTCTGTGAATCAACCTGCGACATTTTACTCTTTGGAAAGTTGTAAATAGCATATATATATATACCTAATTATTCTATATTCATTAATTTTTTTGCGTTTATTCAAAGAGGAATATATAGTTTTAACATTTACTATACTTATATATGCATATACGGAGTAACTTTTATCTTCTCATAAGGTCCATTTTGCGATTTCATCTTCATTTGAAGCAATTGAATCGTCAATCTTGTTAATATTAATATCACTACAAAAAGAACACTTGCTTGCAATAATGGATTCTAACTCATTGAAATCAATCACCCTTTTCTTTTCTTTTTTCATTTTTCTTTGAAACTTTTCTATCTTATCTTTTAATTGATAATCATTAGAATTCAATATGGACTTGACTAAACAGTCCGTATGAAAGCAGTGATTACATGGGAAAACCAGAAACTTTCTTGTTTGGAGAAATTTATGACATTGATCACATGAGATACCAGGTTCTAATATTTGATATCGTTTTTCGAATGTTTTGATATCATTCCTAATATCCTTCTTTAAAGCAATTGATTTTTTGGTATCTTCTGATATTTGAATCATGGATTGATTATGTTTCTCCAAGCTTCTTATTAACATATCCTTTATGTTTGCTATAGTCGTAAATTCGTTAAATAAAGGTAGTAAGTCTTTAATTTCGAGAACTCCATTCGAATCTAATATAACAGATCGTATGCTTTCTTTAATATCTAACGATGCACTAGGGCCTTCTTTTTGTAATACCACTTTAGCAATTTTCAGCCATAAACCTTTCTTCAATCTACTATCTTCTTCTAATGATGGATCGTTGACTACCTGTTTGGCCATATTAATCATCTTATTATCCAACGCGAATGTGACGGCTTCGTCATATAATTTTAACTGAGAGTATAAGAATATGGAAACTTTGACTCTTTTATACTTCAAAGATAATAATAATATGAAGTTTATATCAAAATTTCCTTGGTAGTTTTGTAGAAACTGAATAATTTGTTGCTCATGTGAACTTTCTATTGATGTTTCACTATTACTATTATTATTATTCGATAAAGTTAATTCCTTTATACATCCGTTTCCTGCAATCATCATGTATAATGTAGTATGATAAATGATAGAGTAACTAACACCACTCTTATCATTTATGTTATCATGATTATATTTGATATACCATTTAAGATATATTAATGCATAATTTTCAGCATGATACGAATTCTGTGATACAACGGTAGTATTTTGTTTTTGAAAATTACTATAATAATTCAGCATGGATGGAATTAATTCTATAACATTAATGTTTTCAATTTTCATCCATGCATTAATAGTAGCTGCTGGCGAGTTAATTAGTAAAACTTCTGAGTATTTATAAACCATCTCAGGATCCTTCAAATGTAACAATATCTTTAAAGATTCGTACCAATTTTCCTCTTTGATCCAATATGCTAGGACATATTGGTAATCATGTACCAAGTTTGCAAAATCCAATAATATTTGTTTTCTATTTTGTCTGTAAAGCATTTGGTATATGGTTTCCTTATCTATACAATCCAAATGATTACCTAAAAATTGATTCAATTCTACGATTATTTGTTTCTTACCTTCTTGGAGAATTTTTATGTCATCGTAATTTTTTTCCCTATTAATCTTTTCTTCTATTTGGTTCAACCGTTGCATAAATATCCATACTATCCAAGCGGATAATATAAGCCTTTGTATCCGATCCACATTATCAAGGTTATCCAGCTTAGTCATGAGATATTTATGTAAGGTAACATTGGGTTCGTTATGCTTGACTGACATAATTTTTAAAGCTATTGCTGTAATGGGTAACGAAAAACTTTTGCCAAGGCATTTTGCAGCAGAATCCCGTTCAGTTGCTGATATTCGTTGCGATGACAATAGATATTCTCCCTTGTAGAGATTAATATCACTAATTTGAAATTGATTTAATCCTTTGAGTGATAATGCAAGATCAAATTTTCCTTGATCACACAATAATTTCCAGACAGAAGTTGCTTCATTATTCAATATGATTTCAAAAATGCTTGCACTTGAGTAACACCAGAATGTTGGTTCATTAGTACCATTAATGCTATAATCCTCCGTCATTCCTAGCATTTTCTCATTGAAACTCTTCTCGAGAACTGATTCTTCAAATATGACTTTATTATTTAACTGATTTATGATCGTCAAAATAGGACCTCTGAGTATAATGATGTGAAATTGAGTCAACATTATATCTTTGATACAATGTTTTGTCTCGGATAATTCAATATTTAAAAGTACTTTTGCATTATTCAATTGAGTTGCCTCCTCTGTTGATAAATCTCCAAAGATGATACCCGTATTTGTCACCCAGGCAAATAACGAACCTAGGGTAGCAAACTTATTTGTTGATTCCCTTGTTAATCTCTCAAATATTTCCGTTTCGGTCGGTGGTAATTTCTTTAACGGATCATTAGACGTTAACAAAGAGGGAACATCTTTCCAGTACATAATTTTATCACCAGTGGCAAGCAGCAAATATGAATTGTACCACATAATTCCATCAATTGAGGATGAAGAAGGTTCAGTTGTCTCTTGGTATATTAATGAGACAGAAGGTTCCGTAATTTTTGAATTTGAGCTTGAACCTGAAGCTATCCTTATCAGGAAAAGAGACCCTGTGGTGGTACCGCACAGAAAAATCTCATCATCTACCCATGTTACAGTCTTAACATCACAATTTTTCTTTACCAATTTCCGTATTGTAAGAAGTCCGTGTCCCTTATTATTTTTTAGACTGTCCATAGGTTGGAAAGAGCTGGTATTCAACAAGTAATATTTAGCAAAATTTGTCTTTATTATCAGATATTTCGCATTGGGACTTAACCACACAGACAGCAACCTTTCAGAATTAGTTGGCGTATTTAGCAAAGATACATGGAAGGTGTTAATTACGGAAGGTGTGTTCAAATCTATTAGATACAATTGACCAGTCTTTAGAGCGAAACATAATTTATTTGATTTCACCTGTAAAGATGTAATGTTATTGGAAAGTTCCTTCACAAAATCCAGTTGGATATGTTCGATATCAATGTTCATTTCTTATCTCTTAATATAATTTTACTTTTTTCTTTGCTTATCTGATCAGGCAGTGAATTAGATGCTTTCTGAAATATTGAAATTTTCAAGACGATATTTAAAAAAGAACAGCGACTTTTATTAAGGCCACTTCCACTGTGACGACTGTGACAGAAGAAAAGATACAGGACCAAAGTTGTAGAAGTGTTCAAGTATGAGTAACAATAGTATACCAGTAAAACTTTTAAATGAAGCGCAAGGCCACATAGTCTCGATAGAACTAACCACCGGTGAGACGTATCGAGGGAAGCTAATAGAGAGTGAGGATAATATGAATGTCCAACTACGAGATGTTGTAGTGACACAGGCAGATAGTAAAATGACACGTATGGACCATGTTTTCGTGCGAGGATCACATATCAAGTTTTTTGTAGTTCCAGATATGTTGAAGAATGCACCTTTGTTCAAGACGGGACCCCAATCGAGACCCACACCACCTATTCGTGGACCAAAAAGAAGATAAATTCCAAAAAATTGTCGTTGTATATTATAAAAAAGGGATGACATATATGTATATATATCTATATATATGTAATAATAAATAAAACACATTAGTTTTTTTGAGATGACGATATATTTGACAACAGCTGACTCCTTTCATTCGCCAGTATGTCGCAGAACTCGTCTACGTCTATCCTCACCTGCCTATTAATGTCACTAAGAGAGGCAAACGCAGCGTTAATGTCAGCTTGAGTATCCCTTGCCTGCTGTATCAGTTGTGCCAATGTGATAGGAGACGATTGTGACTGTGGTAGTGGTGTGCCATTAGAGTTCATTGTGCTGTCCTGTTGTTGTTGAACGCCAAAGGACCATCAAGATGGGACAACTTGCCAGAACAAAACAACTGAAACAGCAGAAATGTATCAGGATAAGCATCAATTGCAGCTAATTGAGACGCCATCAACAGCGCGATGAGAAAATTTATTCTTTCACTGTTGAACTGAACAACTTCAGTTGAGGCTACAAGGAAGAAAGTATGAATCAAGCAGGCAAGTAAGTGAGATGACCCAATCAAAGCAGTTTCTAGAACATCCACTGATTAAAGATGGTTGGTTTAAAGAAGTGAGTGATGAGCATTTCCCTGGCCAAGCATTTTCTTTACAAGTGGAAGAGATATTGCATACGTCAAGGAGTCCCTTCCAAGATGTGTTAGTGTTTAAAAGTGTTTCGTATGGTGTGGTTCTTGTATTGGATGGTATTATCCAATGCACTGAAAGAGACGAGTTTGCATATCAAGAGATGATTACACATGTGCCACTATACCTGCATCGTCAACCCCGAAGAGTTTTAATCGTAGGTGGTGGTGATGGAGGTGTATTGAGAGAAGTTATTAAGCATGATTGTGTTGAAAAGGTCACCTTGGTGGAGATTGACAAAACTGTTATCGATATATCGAGGAAGTTTTTGCCTGAAATGTCTGTTGCATTTGATCATGAAAAGGTACAAGTTGTTTTATGTGACGGGTTTAAGTATTTACAGAAAATGGCAGACGTGACCGAGAATGACAAATACGATGTTATAATTACTGACAGTTCTGATCCCGATGGCCCCGCTGAAGCTTTCTTTCAAACTGGATACTTCCAATTGTTACAAGGTGCTTTGAAACAAGATGGGATTCTGATTGCTCAAGCATCTGAAAATATTTGGTTGGACTTGCAATATTTGAAAACATTGATCCATACCGCAAAGGGAGTATTTCCAAATACCAAGTACTGTTATACTATGGTACCAAGTTACACTTCTGGTCAATTGGGACTCATTGTCTGCAGTAAGGACGAGATGCTAGATATTACAAAACCTGTTCGTCTACCAACGGTGAAAGAACAAGAAGTTTTGAAATATTACAATTCTGAGATTCATTCTGCATCATTTGTATTACCCACTTGGGCAAACACATTGTTAAAAAAATAGCACTATCATCATCGTCACAGTCTTCTAATAGATTTATTTATTTATTTACATACTCATCTTAAGGAATATATTGTATACTGTCAGTCTGTAATTGTTTTATATTGTACAATGACACCCCATTTTTTTATCCAAATATACTGTCAATAGCTGATTTCTTCTTCTTTTTCTTCTTCTTACTCTTCTTGGTATTTAATATTGGGCTCTCAACCAGTTTCTGCTTTTTAAGTACAGCTTTTGTTTCAAAAATCTCTTTAACTACTTCTTTTGTTTCTTCTATTATAACTTCCTCTCCGATCTCTTCCTCCATTATAGACTTCAATATTTCTTTATCATTCTTCCTACTAGTACCTCTACTCCTTTCAACAGCCATACACACTAATTTGAATTCATCATGGAGTAACTCCAATAACTGAATGTACACACTGTATATGCGGCTCAGTAACCCAACTAGCACGACTCCCAATGTGACAAATTGTCCCAATTTAATAACACCATTAAATTCGTAATAACTCTTTGATAATTGTTTCTTCAACATGATATTAAGCAATCGCCATAATTTTATAAATTTCTGTCTGTTCATCTGCTTCTTACCTCCTTGTAATACTTCTAGAACTTGACCACAATTTCTCTTCAACATATTGAATCTTTTCCACCAAATTGTAACATGATGTTGATTCTTGTTTCGGTGGTACACTAAATGCAATATACGATATTCTTGATGCAATTTTCTAATTAACTCATTCACTTCTTTCCTATTATCCATATTGGCGACGCTTGTACTTCTTATATATATATAAAACTTTATTGATCAAAGTAGTTTCTATTTTTTTTTTTTTTTTTTTTTAATTAAAATGGATCTTCTTTATTCCAAAGTTGTAGCATCCATCAGTTACATTGATAAATGAAAAAAAACCCATCGTAATAAGAGTAAAACCATCAATTCTATCAAGTACTCAACTGGTATTACTCCCCTCCTCATCAATCGCTGTGATCGATGTCCTATAATAGACCACCTGCTCCGCCTCCACCACACCAATCGAATAGACCTCCTTCTATTATTATCGACGAGCAATCCAATGATTCAGAACATCTGCACGAGAGGCCCCCTCCATATTCAGAAATAGATATAAATGTAAGACCTCCACCATTACCTGGGAGACCAGATAGAATTACACATTCATTAAATATTGAACATCTCTCACTACCTCCACGATTACACCAGCAACAACAAAACAATACATCTTCATATTCATCATTGTCATCATATTCTTACTCACATGCGGCTATATGTCCGCCATTACCTTCAAGACCCACTCTACCACCTGCATTGCCTCCGAGATCCCGTTCCATTTCAGAACATTCATCAAGACGAAATAATGAGGAGTCTTCAGCACATGAAACTTCCAACGAAGAGGTGCTGAAAACGAGATACGAGAGTATAGATATTCTACAACAAGATTTGCAAAATTTTTCGTTATCTACCAATAAACCATCTGATAAATTCCCATCAAAGTCTCATGAATTGCCGTTACCGAGAAACTTGAATAATAATGGAAGGCCTGTACAGACGAATAAATTCTATGGGAATTTACTGTTGGGAGGTCAATCTAACCCTGTTTGGACACATCCTTATTCATTATGGTATTCCAAGGAATCTCAAGGGATTGCAGTATCTCATATTAAAGCATCTCAAAGAGTGCTATCAACAGAATCTCCACCACAATTCTATTTTTGTCCCACAAACATTAAGGCATTTATATTTTCTGCAATGGAATTTAAAAATGATAGTTCATTAGGCTTCGCAGATTGCAAGCATATGTCTATACAATTACAACTAAAGAAAACTAATTCACAATTTATTTGGTGTCCTCTAGTACAGGGCATGGGATTTGTTACAATGATATACTACAATTTAACACCTCAAATATGCTCAGCTATTGGATTTAAATCTTTAATTTTAATCTCTTCCATTGAAAATGTAAGTAAATATCAAGTTATCCTGGAAAATAACAGATTATGGACACTGTACGTTATTTTACCAATGGCCAACCAACAGTCACCATCGCTCGAATTATCTATGAACGATCTAAACACCATCGCTGCAGATAGGTGCATCAATGGTACCATTATTCAATTGATTCCTCTAGACTCCATTATATTGGATGAGGTAGCAGGATGTTACCCAATAGATTGCACCGTTTCTGCGTACATTAATGGACCAGAAGAAGCAAATTATAAATTATCCTATAAAACTCAAGGCCAATCTCGGACAGGTTCCACGTTATTGTTTGCATTACCACATCATGTAGATACATTTACAAGTAAAACATTATGTACTCAAACAAGCCTCCAACTAGATTCTACAGTCAAAGGTGTTATGAAAGGATTTATTACCAAGGAATTTGACATGTTAATCAAAATTCCACCTCCAGATTTGCAATTTGCACCCTGGACAACGCTTCCTAACAAGAAGGATCCAAAGTATTCTACAGCTACACTGGAGGCAATCACTAGAGCAGCTAACGTTGAGGCAGCTGGTGATATAATAGAACAATCCAATCTAGATTCTATGTATTTTTCAGGTAAATCATTGGCTAAGTATGCATGGATCTTATATTGTTGTCATTTCGTCATTCATAATGACAAGCTTACGGTGAACTTATTGAAAAATTTGAAGGAAGCCATGCAACGATTTATTAACAACAAGCAAAAATTACCATTAAAATACGATACAACTTGGCGTGGCTTGATTTCATCTGGTGATAGTTCTCAGGATTTCGGGAACTCATTTTATAACGATCACCATTTCCATTATTCGTACCACGTTATTGCTGCAGCTATAATTACTGTGATAGATCAAGAAATTGGAGATGGCGCATGGCTAACAAATAATAAAGAGTGGGTCGAAACTTTGATTAGAGATTATGCCAATCCATCGGATAAAGATTCATACTTCCCTCAGTTTAGGTCGTTCGATTGGTTTAATGGTCATTCATGGGCTAAAGGACTATTTGAAAGTGGTGACGGCAAAGATCAAGAATCCAGTTCCGAAGATGTAAACGCATCATATGCTTTAAAGTTATGGGGTCATGCTACAGCAAATTCGATTTTGGAAAGTATTGGAGATATACAATTGGGTATATTGAGACATTCTTTGAATCACTATTTCCTATATATAGATGACAACTTGACCCAACCTAAAGAATTTATTGCGAACAAAGTTAGTGGGATCTTGTTCGAGAATAAAATAGATCATACTACATATTTTGGTAATCAACTACACTATATTCAAATGATTCATGCAATTCCAATCACACCAATATCATCTTTTATAAGATCTCCAGAGTTTGTAAAGGAAGAATGGGAACAGAAATTGCTTGCAATTGTGGGCGATATAGATGATGGCTGGAAAGGGATCATTATGTTAAATGTAGCTTTATTTGATCCATGTATTTCATATTCTTTCTTCAGTGACTCAGATTTTCAATCTAAATTCTTAGATGATGGTCAGAGTTTAACTTGGTCTTTGACATATTCGGGTGCTTTTATAGAAGAATAGATATTTTATATTTTATAATCACGAAATAGGATATTTATGACAACTCGTTATTAATTCGGAGCTTTATATGAAAAGGTGTATATAAGAATGCCACCGTTCAGTCGTCTTCCAAATCATATTTTCTCGCAATATCTCCCATTTTCTTCAAAGATTTGGGGGGCTTTCTGTTGATCACATTAGTAGAACTATTAGATGAATAACGAGAGAATGTCGGGTTCTTCTCAGGGTTTAAAAATGACAAAACCATTTGTGGTCTTTGCAAAGTATCATTATTGGCATTCGTGTCATAAGGAGATGAGGGTGAACCATTATAGTCATTTGTCTTCCAAGTGGTATTATTATTCGATTGGTTATTGTATCGTGAACGTCGACGTTCAACGGTATGAGGCCCCAATCTTGAAACAGTAACACCAGAATTAGCCTTCCCAGTAAGGCACGTTTTTCTAATTGTCCTTGAATCAGTAGTGGAACTTAAAGGTCTTTCAGCATATATTGCTAACTTATTTTTCTCTAACTCTGTGCGTGGTATCACAGGTGAAGAGACATTTTTAGCAGAAGTACTTAGGTACGTTGGTGCCAATGTATTTTTATCTGTTGTAACATTGAAATTTTTAGTTCTATTGTATGCACTCATCGACATTGGAGATATGGGTTTTGTTGATGACGGTTTGAGAGGAAGTGATTCGCGAATACTGGCAGTTGAACTAATGTTCGTAGTCACACTTTTTGGAGACTTCATAGGCGAAATAGAATTAATCACTGAAGTATTACTTAGATTTTTTTGGGAAACGGTAAGGTCATAATCTTTTTGTCCATTAGTGGCTAGCTTTACTGAAGTTGTTTCAACCTGATCGTGCATACCAAAACTCTTTTGAGAAATATCGTTGTTATCATTGATAATGATAGAGTCACTTTTCTTATTTTGCTTCATATTATCGAATATTGTTATGTCAATTTCAAAAGATTCAGTTAATTCAGGAGAAGGTACAGAAACCACTGTAGTACCCGATATAGGAATACCAGAAGAAGGGCTTTGCTGTGAGTCATACATTTTTTTATCCAGCTGAGAGTTCTGAGGTAATTGATCAGTCGGTAGCTGTTTAGGTAGTAGTTTTTCGGGGTTATTGGACAATATATTTGCTTGTTTAACATCCATTTTTTCAGCGATATTCCGTGGAGGATTCTCTGTAGCACTGAGTTGGGTTTCATTATGGGCCTGAGAACCCTTTAAAACTTTTGGCATGATGGTGTTATGATCCATGTTCTCATGTTGGTCAATGGTGAAAACCTTACTGTTGGCTTGAGAAGAAGTAACATCTTTTATGAGGTTTGCTTGAGTCATAGTAGCTTTCATCTCATTTATGTGTGTGACTTCTTCTATAGGAACAGAATATTTATCTGGAATATATACAGTTGTTTCTTTTACTAATTCAGTATTAGATCTGGTAACTTTGTCTGTTTCCTTTAACATAATGTTTGAAGGTTTATCGTTCACAACAGTTGATGACATTCTGGTGCTCCGATCAGTATAGTTCAGTTCTGGTTGCTTGGTCATATTTTCCTTTACGTTTTCTTCTGCAATGTTAGCTTCTACTTTCATCTTCTTTCGCTGTGGCTCATCATGCCCATTTTTTTCTTCATGATTATGAAATAAATGCTTGCCTATCTTGTTAGTTAGAGATTTCGAAGGTTCATTTACCCTTAAGCTATCAGTATCATTATTTACAGTTTGAGTAGATGCAACTCTATCTATACTATCTGATGTGATAACGTTATCCACTACGGAGTTGGCATCTGATTTTTCGTTGCCCTGAACTAGCTCCTCTTTATAATCTTTAGAAATGAAATCCTCATATTTCATCATAGCACCCTTCCAGTTTTTAGGTATTTCAGATGTTAACCTCGCATTCTTTGTGGCACTCTGTTTAAGGTCTAATGTTGATATCGTGCTGGACTCTGGTGCCCCGTTTATGCCACACAATTGTGATGTACTCGATGCCATTAAATGATTATTGACTGGCAAAATATGTAGCTTTCCTAAAGGTAGAACTTCTTCACTAGAATTTGTATATTTACTGACTTGCTCGACTGAATTGTCAAGAATCAAGTTGTTAACAGATTTTTCAACAGTTATTAAAGAGTTGGAATTTGTTGTGATTGCTGGGACTGCTGTTTCGGACTCTGATGGGGAGAAATTTGGTTTACGTGCCATCATATGCAAGGACTGTCGATTATTGCTTTCCAGTTTTTCTTCTGTCGAATTATTTTGAGTTTTTAAATCTTTCTTTATGGCCTGCGGTATATTTGTACTACTATCCAAACTTACGTCATTTTCAATAGACAATATTCCCCTAGTGATAGGATTTTCTTGTATATTATTAGTGTAAACCTGTTGACTAGTTTTTATACTCGTCAGTGGTGGAGAAAGTTTCTTTATAGAATCTAGTGCTTTTGCTTGGGCAATATGCGCAGCAATATTTTGTTTATCGGCTTGGAGATTAGTTAAAACAACTTTTGTACCAATAGCATTCTTCATATTTGAGATTGTATCTTGTTGTGTTACAGAGTCATCTTTAGCTTCAGAATTTACATCATTAGATTTACAAGCAGATGCAGACTGTTTTGGGAACTTTATATCCAATTTATTTTTGGCTACAGGTTGTGTTTTAATCACTTGTAAACTATTATCTGATATACCTAGATTTATAGTCTTCGGTACGTTAATAGTGGACAGTTTAGAGATTTCATTTACGTCACCAATTTTCTGTTGATTTTTTCGTAGTTTGTCCCTTTCTTTTTTCAGCAGGGTCCCAATCGTATCTATATCCATAGTCTTCGAACGTCTTAATAGGGTATTCTGTTTATTGCGTAGAGTACTATCTGAAACAAGTGCTTGTAAATGAGCCGTGGCAGAATAATCTTGGAGTCTTTCGTTAAGGATTTGAGAAGGGACCAAGTCATATCTGCATTCATCAATATATTTTGTATATGCCACCAAATCCCTGAATTCTTTTCTCATGAAATGTTCAACTTTCATTCTCTCCATTTGACGGACATCATTTTTCTTGAGGCTTTTTTCTGCCTTTTGGCAAACTTGTACGAGATAGTCCAGTAGTTTCTTAGTTTCTTCCTCATATGAGTAGGACATAGCACCCACTTCAGAAAGTTCTTACAACTGGATAGACTCTTTTACCCCACAGAGCCGTTCAAAGTCTTTTTACACTTGCTATTCTTAAAATCCTCACTAAAAATTCTAAAGCGCTCTGATAACCAATTTTTTAAAACAACGGCAAAAAGATTTGAATAATCGAAAATAAAAAAAATCTATAAAAAATAATGCATGTTTATTAATTAACGTTTAATAAATAACCCGAATGTATAACGATCTCCATTATGATCGAAGACTTCTTCAACTGGATAAAATTCTATGTTATTGAAAATTGGTAATTTGGAGATGTATTCTCGTGGATTGTAATATAGCGTCACTTGAAATGGTTTTCTGGATATTTTCTCTAATATTTCAAGTAATTCGATTTCTGTATTAGTAAATACAGTAGAAAAGTTACGGAGATTATTACTATTTGACTTTACAATGGTTTCGGACCATTTATTGACTGACGATATATGTAATGAGTCAATTTCCAGAGCTTCTGCTTCCAAGGCCGTATCTTCATCATATCCATCATCAATTTCTAGTTCTTTACATGTCATCCCACCCCATTCACATAAGGCACCTCTTGGCAATTGGGTAACTTTTACTATAATTAAACATTCCATGGAAATGTTAGCGTAGTTAGATTCGTTACAATACAGGGACCATAGTTTGGGAATTATATTTTTAGCCAGGTTTTCGTCAACGATGAAGCAAGTCATTGTTAATTGAATTTTTGTATCAATAGTTTCTTTCAAAGTATCAAAATGTCTTAATGCCAATAAAGATTGTAAACATCTATTGTTGATATCAATCGGCTCCATAGTGGGAGGGTCAAGTGCAATTTGACCACTTAAATAGGAGACTCTATTCATGTCATTACGAGACCAAATAGCTTGAGAATAAGGACCGATGTTGCAGGGAGCCCAATATGATCTTCCTTGAACGTGTAATCCATCCTTGTCTCCGTTCAACATCAAATTTGCCTTCTTCCCCTTAATGGTGATCTTATGAGACGTATCAATCGTGACTGATAATTGTAATTGTACCCTATTGGGGAGAATTGATCCAACACAGGTTCTGGATGGTGGTAGGGGACCCCATTTGGCAACACTGAAAAAATTGTTGTAGATAGAGTTTACCGTTGCAAAATTTGATATATCAGATAGTGTCAAGGACGAATAAAGTATCTGTGATGGATATACTGAGGTTTCGGCTAATATTTTATCTAGTTTTTGAAATACTTCTTTTGCCTGTTCTTCAGTAGGTTGTGTTGTGTCAGTAGGGATTATATTGGATATGTATAGAATATTGTCTACTTTGTTAATGGAGATGGGATATACATCTTGAATAATTGGTGCTGAGACAAATTCCTTTCGAACCAGCGTTGACTGCCCATGTTCAAAGGAATCTAATATGGATATCCATTTGTCGTTTAATTTTGGTGGTTGGGGTAATTGTTCTAGCAAGTTAGTGAATGTGTTCTCATCAATAAACCTTTCCTCGAATTGAACATTCAACCTTGCGTTATACACACCATCATTCTCGTCACCCTCTTGTATATCTATTGATAGCAACTTTAGTTTCCCAAATCTAAAAAATGGGGCATCTAAGACCATTGTTTCAAATTCTCCACCTTCCCCACAGATATGAACTTCATACATCTTATTCAATTTTTTCATATGTGGAAATATTTCAGGTAACGATTTAGCTAAATGAGAACTATCTAATCCAATTGCAGCAACTTTAATGATCCTAGCGTCCAATTTACAACATTGGACATCATCCACTTCGTCTGACTGTTTGGACATGGTACACATTTCCGACATTAGTTCTTCTTGGTTTCGTTGCCATAGATAACTTAAAACAACTAAACCTATCCTTTGGCAAACGCTTTCGACTCTAGTACGTTGATAAGATGAGAGAATGGCACCGACACTGACAGCTTGTAAACCAGGACACTGTATTTTCACCTCGTTCAACAATTCAAATAGGACTTCAATTTCGTCATCTTCAGTTGGTAAATAATTCAAATCTATATTTTTGGAAGTTTTAGGTTTGATGGCTTTTCTAAATAGGGGCACACCAATACATTTTTCATACAGTGGTATTATATCATGGCCTACTGTTTGAAACATGAAACTGTCCAATTCTTGTTCAGTATCGATATTTGGATGTAAATTTGCCAAGGCTATTAATTCATGATTATTTTTTTGACAGTGTAAAATGTTATAAAAAGAATCTTTTCCACCTGAGATTAGCGCTACAAACTTCATTGATCCCTATGTTCATTGATTTAAATATTTAGTCTATTCGTTGGATTTAGCAAATTTTCATCATTTTTTTTATCCATATTATTTATTATAGATACATTGAATTAGCATTTTCGAGACCCAAAAACAAATCTCCGCGACGGGGAATTGAACCCCGATCTGGCACGCGACAAGCGCCCATTCTAACCATTAAACTATCGCGGATTATTTTTTTCGCAACTTTCTTATTATAAAAGCATGTTAAAGTATGGTAACTGGCATTTCAATACTAAGGTCAAGTTCCAGTCGAATGAACCTTAAGGTAAGGGTTTACCGTGATCGACAAGCAAAAAGTAATGTGTCACAATTAAAAAGTGCAAATTTTGCTTCTTAGGAACAGCTAACATTTGAACTATTAGCAAAGAAGGTTACAATATTAGGAAATATACGTTTCAAGGAATGAATTAAGAAAACGTATATAAAAGTCGAGTCTAATGAAGTTGAATGCTATGAATGCATTTTGTGTAATTAATATACATAGAATAAAATAAATAATAAGAGATTCCAGTAAGAGATTAATAATATCACACTGATCTCATCTTCTTCCCTTATTACAAGTCGCTTCCACTCAAACTTATCCCGATCCAAAGTTCCTAATACAACACCATTACTTTGCCCAAATTTTATTGGGGCCATTTTAAAATCTGTTGGAAAGTTTAGCTATACCCTCAGAGGTGTCATTACTTAAGTTCTGAGAAAGATTATGTTTCTTATCTTATGGAGCTGTTGGAACCGAATATTATATAGACGGAGAGGATATGACTATCAAAGAGCAAGTTACTATAAAAAGAATAATTCTAGAATTGATAAAAAATGTGAGAATGTTAAATAGTAATGTATATATTTTTTATATAGGTTCAATCTCGATGAAATGATAATGTCTTAAAAAAGAATATATATATATATATATATATAAAAGAGAGCGGGATTACAAGAACAATGTCTTGAAAACTGCTTTACAAAGTGGCCACCCATTATCAGCTCTCACAGCATCACCATTTTCTTGTAATCTTCTCAATAAATAATCTTTAGTCTCCAAAGGTGGCCCCCATGGAACATATTTAATAATGTTTTTTGCGCCATGATTATATATCAAATCATGAGTGACATTGTCAGCCATTCCCAACAATTGACCTAAGACAACATTTGAATTGGCATATAATGAATTGGATTCCTTTAATAATTTAGTTGCTATCAATTGTGATCTATAATTGTGAGATGCTACCACGAGATGTCCAAAGATGGAGTCTGCTTCTCTTGTGGATAAATCTTTAATTACGTCTATCATAATTTGATCGTAGTTCATGTCTGTGTCTAATTTATTTGTGTGAATTATTGTATCCCTTTCAGTTTCTGAATGCATGTATGCACCTCTGACTAGTTTCAACCCGAGTTTATACCTGTTTTGTTTAGCTAGCTTAATTTCTTCGTTTAAATGAGTCTTAGAATCCTTGAGGTAAAGTTGCCATGTGCCAATGCATGATATTAAAGGTGATGTTATCGGGTTATATTTCTGCATTAGTATTCTTTGCAATTGATACACTCCACTTATCTGTAAGTCAAATTTTTCAGCGTCAATGGTACAAATGAAGAAGGGAGCCTTACGATTTGGATATTTTGCATAGAGTTGACGGTTTAAATTGAAAATTATTTCTGTTATCTTTGAACAATTTGCTATCAGTTTATTTCTTTCATTCAACCAATGTGGATCCGAGACGTTCGCAAAATTTAGTAGGACCTGTTTAGGGTTTTCAACTAATGCCGATGGTTTCAAAGCGATGTAACCAGGAGCAATATCATTGATGTCATTTGTCTTGGCAATTTGAGATAGTAAATTTGGTTTTAATACTGTGTGTATTGAATTGATCGTTTCGTTAACTATATGGTCAGTGTCAATGTTTCTGGTTCTACCATTCTTGTTCATGGTTATTCCCTCTGAATTTTCTATTGTTAGCGATAGCATCATGTTTGTTATACCTCTTGATTGTAAAGCTTGACCGCATTTAACGACGTCATTGGTGGTGATTCCACCACAGTACAGTTTGGAGATGAATATTTTAATTAATGGTATTGGGATATAGGGGAACAACTTTATTATTAGGTTTAAGAATTGTTTGTTTATTGTTGCAATTCCTATACACGATAGTGAGAATAGCTCGTGGAGTGATAGTGTCTTCAAATAGTGCGATGGATCTGGTGGTTGGATTTCTGTCCCGTCGTAGGAGGAATAGTAGTCTAAGCAAGTAAGATCGTTACCGGGTGGTATGGTAAGAGCCTGGTTGTTTCCCATTGTGGCAGAAGTGAGGGGTGTTGTCAAATTAATCGTGTCATGTTGTCTAATGGCAACAGAGGGCGGAGCGGCAGCAGTGGCAGGAGGTAACAGAGCAAATGCACTGTTGGACGGTGGTAGAGAAGTCTTGATGGGGTTTTGAGTTGACTCTGTGACATAGTTCCTTGTCCACGTAGGGACAAATTTGAGGGCAGTCAAGCTGTTCAATAAACGTAATTGGTTGTTAATAATAGATGTAGCACCAGTAGTGGTAGCAAATAGTCTCATGAAATGGTGGGATGCGAAGCTGCTGTCAATCCAGTGCAAAGGAAGGGAGCCAAAAAAAACTGGTTTTCCAAGTGTCTTGTTTTATATCTTGCAAAGATCGTCTTATCTCATCTCATCTCATCTCATCTCATCTCACCCGATCTCTCTTATCAGCCCAGCCTGACGGGGTTCGGTATCCGCTGAGCCAACTACGAGTACAGAAACCGATTTAGCGCGGCGATGGATCGAACGGGCGCCGAAGCAAGCGGCGCTGGCTCTCCGACGGGGCGTTCTGCGAGCTCTTCTCTGGCACGCTCGGACCCAAGCAGATGCCGAATAATTTGCAGAGAATTCTCGCGGGACACTTCTCGATCGCGGGCCTCCATCTCCGCGGTCTCCCACTCGATCAAATTTAGGGTTTGTGTCTCGTTTCCGTCTTCTTGCCCTTGCCCAAGTTCTTCCTGTTCTGCGGCTGCACTGCCGCCGAGCAGCCCACCCAACCTCATCTGGGCCACCTCTGTCGCGAGAAACACCGCCAGGTCCTGCAACTGCTGCGAGTCCCTGATTATCCTGCCCTGCAACGGGCTGCTCTCGAGCTGCAGGGCAAACTTGGCCACGCTCTGCAGCCATGTCTCTGCCAGAAGCGGGAACCGCCTCTTTGCGTCGTTGCCGCCGCCCTGAGCCCTCAGCGTGTGCAGCCCTGCCAGCACGTCCTCCCGGGTCACCACGTGGCACCAGGGCAGCAGTTCGGTTCTGTCCTGCCGATACCTCGCCACGTCGAGTTGCTTCCTCTCCAGCTGGGGCAGAACACTGGCATACACCAGACGCTTCAGGTGTCTCTTCACTATTCGCTTCAAATACCGGTATGCGTCTGCCTTGATGGATGGACATGATTGGATTCCACTCTGGTGGTCGTCCTCGTCACCTTGCAATATTGCAGAGTTCTTGTAAAGCTGGTTCCATCTCGCACTCCAATGTTCCATGTCAATTAGATCTTCCTGCCCAATGGCATGCAGGTCTTTCATATCTACCATTTCTCTTTGCTTGAGAATCCACTCCTGACTGTATTTCTCCTCCAGTTCAACGACTCTTTCGTCCACTTCATATGCAATGGGGAAATCTTTCCTTCTCAGTATCTTGCCAAACAACCCGCGTCGTCTCTTGTCCATGTTGTTTCGTCTCTTAATCAAGTCTAAATTCTTTTTCAGCACTTTATAATACATTATAATTTCATACTTGGATTTCCTCTCACTAACTTTGCCATACCACTCGTCAACACGATGGATCGAATATCGCGAAAGATAGAAGAAAAACAGTCTCTTCTCGCAGGAACTCCATTTAACACCTAATTCATATTGTTGCTTTCCTTCATTATCTTCTTCTTCTTCTTCTTCAGAATAGTTAATTCTGCTGCGCTTCTCTTGCAAATACCTGATCCGACTATCGCTATGAATATACGACGATCGTATCTCATAATCAGTCTTGTACTCAGGATCAAAGAATTCTCGAACTATGGAATTATAACTCTCAAAATATCTCTTGATGCCATCATTGCGAGGTCTTACCATTACCGTTTGTCTTTCTTCTCTTTCTGTTTTGTCTCGAGACTTTGAAGTTTTTCCTCGTAATTTTTTGTTTTGTTAGTATTTTCCCAACATGCGAAAAAAAAAAAAAAGTACGTAATCGACTGAAATATTTCATCGTTATAAAACCAAAATTAAGGAACCCAATATACTAATCTGGGGAAAAAAACAGAACAACATAACACATCAGCTGATGCTACTAAGATCTTATAGAAGATCTCTAATATACCACAGAAATATCCTATCGCGATATACAACTCTAACTCAATCGCATATTTCCACCAGAGGGAAAAAATTAAAACCGCAAAAGACAAAAATTCTAGTACTAAATCCAAAACAAACTGGGTTGTCACCTTCATCATCTTTGTCAAATAACACCAATAATTACACTATATCACAATCACATCTGAAAGAAATAGAATCACAAACTGATAAATTATTAATTTCAAAAATTGAAGTATCCGACTCACAAGTGATTCAATCAATAAATTTACAAAAACCATTAACAACTGCAATCTCTCACTATGAATATTCAAACTTACTACAGAAATTGAATAACCGTTATAATTTGTCACAATTACGTTCGTATGTTAAATCGTTCTTTGGGCATTCCTTGATGCATGGCACAAAGAGTAAGATTATTAAGTTTATCATTTTGAACTTATGGAATTGTAAAATAATTACCACTTCCCACAATGAATCTGAAGATATTACTACCACTGCCACTTCTTCTCCCTCGCCGTATGAGATTTTGACAATGGATTTACAAACTTCAGAGATCACACTGTTGCTATCTACTAATAGAGGTAGGCTATTACATAATTTGACAAAAATAAACGATCTATCCATTGCATTCCCCCTAGATGAGAATAAGATAATAATAAGAGCGAAAAGTAAGAAGATTGCAAGGTACGTTGAAGTGTCAATAAGGAAAATTTTATCAAATGTGATAAATGAATTCATCGACGTCCCATGGATAGATACTCATCTAATTAGTTTAATTGAGTTGGAAACTGATACCGTTTCTGAAATTATATCAAAAAGGGAAAATAAACTTTATACATTGAAAATATCAGCATTTGGGCAAAAGAGGATTGAATTGGCTAAGAAATTATTAGTTTGGGCAATACATCATTATAACACACCACCAGAACAAACTATATTGCAATTTAAAGACACAGATCAAAAAAGCCAATCTTTGTTGAAACAATTCCCCTATAATGATACAGAGACCTTCGATTGGCTACATAGAGAAAACAATTGGACCAGGTTACAAAAATCAACACTAAAGGGCATATCATCAAATATGGTATCACCTTTGAATTTGACAACAACGCAATTGAACACCCTCTGTACGAAATTGACAACACCTACCACCACTACATATCCTGACCTAAAATCAATATATAGTATTGCATTGGGTAACCTATTAAGCTCAACATCAACCACTAATAAGAGAATACATTATTTCCAACCAAAGATACAACATATAAATTCCAAATTATCAAATTTACCCCTTTATGAAACAAATTTGACACAAGATGAATTATTCTCACTCGACAAGCACGAATATTATATCCAACTGAAATTCATACCAAATATTTTAACAAATAGTGATGCAACACCATCACCACCAGTGGAATTATGGTTCGAATTAGATGATGAAGATAAACCAATTATGGAATCTCTTCGGTGTATTTTACAATTGGAAACGCAAAAGATCGTACTGCAAACTCCACTGTTACCGTTTGATTATTCAGTAAATAAAGAGTCATACATTGATTTGATAGATCCAGCCAGTGAAACATTTTTGAAAGGACAGAATGACATAAGTAAATTTTTACAAAATGCAACTTTGGATTTCAACCGATGGCATAAATTGAACATTCCAAATGATATGTCAATAAATTTGGATTCACGTGCAATTAACTATAAATATTTATTTACTAATTACCATCGTGTTTTGAAACTGAGATACTTGGACAAATATATGGTTCAATTTTCAGATATTAATGCTGGCTCATTAGGTGGAAAACACACAAGAATTGATTTTATTGGTGGTTATGAGAATATATCGAATCAAGATTTGAAAACCTTTATAAAAGATGTTCTCCATTTCATGTAAATAATAATAATAGAATATGTTTAATTTTTTTCCCTTTTGAATCAGTATCATAATTATTTAAGGCTTATCCCCAAATCTGAATGTCTTACTTAATGTGGCCTTAACTTTTTGTGTAGTACTGGCACTTCTATCTCTCCCATAATCAGTCACCGGCGTGGGTGGCTCTTCATCATCATCGTCATTATCATCAACATCATTAGGCTCTCTTTCAGTATGTCTACCATCATTATAATCTTGTCCCTCTTCGTCTTCGTCCTGTAGGTCATTGGCAACTCTACCTAATGCGCCTAATCTCCTATGTCTTTCAAACGGCGTCTCTGGTTCATCACCAGTATTATATCCATCAGATATACTTTCCTCTTCATCATATGAGTCATCATCATCATATGAATCATTACCACTCCGCTCATCATAATTATTATCTGAATAGTCTTCACCTTCCGAAACAGGAGAATACAACTGAGTGGGAATTGGTGTTAGTACATGCCTCTTAGTATCAACTTGAAGATCAGGTTTAAACTTTTCCTTTCGTTGAGTACCTACTGAAGCCACAGATGAAGCACGATTCCTGAGGCCTACCGCAGTTAAAGCCTTGTTCACTACACCACCTCCAGATGATGTACCAGCACTATGTATAGAATCTCTGTCACCAGATTTCCTCTCCTTAGCAGGATGATGAGGATTTATCTTATATCTTCTCAAAACATCACCATCTTCATTTTCAATAATTAGCAAATTGTCCATCTTGTATGCCCGATATCTCACATGATTACTACTGCCACTGGGGGATATGACTTTCTTTATTCTTTGTGGAGGTGTCAATATCTTCTTCAACGATTTAATACTATTAGATGATTCACGGCTTAAAGTACTTGTCAAACTTAAAGGATAATTATTATATCCCACGCTTTCTTCTTCATCTCTTGGTGGAGCATCGATGTCTGCTTCACTAATGACTTCACCCTCACGATTCTCAATGATAATTTGATTACCAGACTGATACGCAATATGACCTTCCTCTTCTCTTCTTTTAAGTTCTTTCCGTCTTTCCTCCTCTTCAGATGTAGCCATTGATGAATATTCTTCACTAGAATTACTGTTATTGGATGTCTCAGTTTGCTTTTCTTGATCATTAATACTAGCACTACTACCTTCAATGACTTTTTCCGAATTAATTGAAGATGGCAAATTTTCATTCTCATTATTCACATCTCTACTTAGAGCAAATGTCGCAGCTTGTGCCTCCTTTTCCCTTTGTAACCTTTCTCTACCCAAATCGTTCAATTCATCATCATACGCACCACTACCATAAAGGTTGCTTATAGATCTCTTATGGAACATCTTCTCTCTTCTTTTTCTTCTCTTTTCATTCCTTCTCCTTTTCTGAACATCTTTCTTACTCATACCTCCAGCAGGCTTGACCCGAACACCACTAGTCTCGACAGTACTTGTCCTTGACATACTTGTACTATTAGGTGATTCTTTGTTAACGTGAGTATCCACTCTTTGTAAAGAGAATGAACGCCCTGATTTATCCAACGATGGTAATCTTTGCATCCATGAACTCTTACCATTACCATTTGTCGTATGCGTAGTGAAAGTTTTTGTTAGAGTGATTGTATTCAAATGACGGCCTAAAGTAATAATGGCCACGGAAGAACCATGAACAATAATAGATGTGATAATGAAAAAACATGTAATTGGCCAAATCGATGCAATTAATTGATAATGTTTAGTGCCCTCAGTAGGCAATTCTTTCAATGGAGTAGGTTCATCAGTTACACTAGCTTCCAATTCGGATCTAGCTAAAATGGCTGCAAAAATAGCACCAACACCAATGGGACCAAAATGACCCACAAAAAGGGCTTCACGCCATGATTTAATATCCGGCATAAATGGTTTTAGCAACATCACCGCCGGAATTCTACGAAGAAAAATAACAATTATCGATAGTACAATCAATCTCCAAACGTTTAGACCCAGCGCACCATTATTAAATTGTTTCCATGGAATAATTGCACCAAAATAAATGAAATATGCATAATTTAACAAAAGGTCAATCACAGTAGATACTTTACTTTCCTCGGTATTCTTGGAAAACCAACCATCCCATGCAAATGCAGCACCTGCAGCAAATGAAACAAGTAAATCGTCAACACCGAGGATAGACCCAAACCCTGCACAGCAGAATGCTAACACAACATAAAAGGCCAAGAACGATTCACGATCAATAATGTTCTTCTGTTCAGCAAATCTTATAGCTCGACGACCTATGTACCCGATGAATACGCCTAAGAGACACCCAAATAAACATTCGTAAAGTATTGTTACACAAATCCAATCTTTAACGATTTCGCCTGCATTTCCTGGGTGCAAGATTAAATTCATGGATAAAAACAAAAAGGGGAAAGCCATACCATCATTACAACCAGATTCAGCAGATAGTAAGTTCCTTAAATGGCCAGGAACCTTTTCTGCGAATTTACCAGAAACCACAGATTGTGCTAGAATAGGGTCTGTGGCTGTAATGCACGCAGATACCAATAAACTATCTGCAAAATTCAACCCTGGAATTATAATCCATACAAAAAGTCCAATAATAAGCCAACCTGTAGTCATCACAGGTAATAGTAACATCGTCACGGAATGCCAATGTTTTAGCATATATTTTCTTGGTAATTCAACTGCCACTGCAAAAATCTGTAAGCATAACACTATTCTTGTAATTTCCAGTGTAATAGAATCAGAATTTCCCCACGTGAGAGGATTAAACCAATTTAAACATACTGGACCCACAATCAGGCCAAATATACCAGCCACTGTAGATTCACCAATATATAACTTTTCCTTAACAAACAATGAGATAAGGGAGAAGATAGAAGAAAACACCCCAACACATGCGTATGCTACATGAGCTTTTGAGACTTCTAGTTGTTCCCAAACAGCCATAGATTGTGTTTCTTATGTTATTTCTGATCTATTTCTTCTTGATAAATGAGGCAATGAACAAAATTCTTTCTATTTTTTTTGAGTATTCTATGTCTCTTCAGTTTTTCTTTGGTTTATGAATAACTAAAATGCAAAATAATTCATTAAGAAGAATGAAGCTTGATGTTTGATAATGGTTAGCTATAGTTGCTGCTTTCATAGTAGGTATTATCACTAAATGCTTCTTCCAATTTCTTATTCTTTGTACTTTTCATCTCTTCTGCGCCCGACGATATTGACTACGTAGCAAAAGACGGATATCAAAACAGTATATTATCTTATATAGCATATGCATTTATATGTAGTATATACTGAACCTCGAAGTTTCTAAAGTCGGATCCATGATATAATGTACTGGAAGTTTGTGTTCAATTATTGCGACTTCGAGAAACTGAGTTAGTACTTCTTGATTCCTTAAATGGATACCGATAATGCAATGAACCGTACAACCTGCATTGGAGAAGAAATCTTTCAACTTGGTTAAAGTCTGCAAAAAAGGTGTTATAAGATATTCATTGTAAATAACATCCATAGCTATCAAATAGATGATGTTACAATCAGCACTGGCTCTAATAATGTCTGGGTATTGGTCAATTACTTTGAATTTCTCCCAATCTAATGGTAACACTTCCAAATTTACTTTGTTTTCTACTGTGTCTGTATCGGTTCCTTGTATATTCAATGACGATGATATGCATCTCTTTCTATTTAGTTGAAGTAGATTTTCCTTAATGTTATACTTCAATTTATTCAAAATACCCCTTTGATCAGTGCAAATATATGTATCAACAAAATTTGCTAGAACAACGCTCAGAATACCTGAAATTCCAGCGCCTAATTCAACTATAGCAACTGAGTTATCATTTGTCTTATCTGTGTTGAGTAGCGGTGGTATATATAGTTTAGCGTCAGATTTTCCTTTGTAAAGATCAATTATTTCCACTTTAATGCCGTCTCTAAATGGATTGGCATTCTTATCGTACAATAACCATTTGATAAAAAATGGTGTGGTAGACCATAGAACATATCCAGTAGTAGAGTTGTCATTATCTTTCTCGGAATGCAAACTTGTAATGGATTGTTCTATGATAAAGTTAAACGTACCAAATTGACTTGAATTTAGCTTGTTTTTACTCACTCTATTCTTGTTCCTCTTTCTCTTCCCCTCAGTTTTATTTCTCACTTGAATATGTTGTATTTCTGGTTCAATATCTACAGAAATCGATGATTTGGATCTATCTTCAATACCTAAATCTTGGTTCAATTCATCAATATGCGTTCCAAGTTCTATATACCGTTCAAAAATATGATCTTCAATGCTGACATCTGTAAGATGTAATAAGGAAAATGGCATGAACACAATGGATGTTTTTCTTTTGACGTAGTTTTGAGATTGAAAGATCTCTCGAGAATCTTCTGATGAAAACTTTTGAAATTTTGAAGGAATAGTATAAGACTTACATAATGAAATTAATAAAGATTACATTATTGTGGCAGAAAACAAATTGCAAAAAAACTTCCCATACAATAAGTGCTATTATTTGATTCTGCCCTGATATCTATTTCCCATATTTTTCTAAATATTATTTTTTATCTTGTAATTAAGGTGAATATTTTTTTTCAATTGGAATAACTAAAAAGCAAGATGTTGTTACAAGAATATAAATAAATTTTTTATCACATCGAATTATTTCTGATATAATTTCAGATTCTTATCTTGTGGAGCAATAGTAAATTGATAATGTTCAGTCATTCTACTAATATACAATGTTTTTTCTTCGTGGTTTATTTCTACATTCTAATCGTAAAATATATATACACTACTATCTATCTTTCTCATATTTCTTGTTCTTTATATACTTTTCCTTTTGGGGTATTTTCATCTTTACCTAGAAACCAGAGATATTCAGACACAGTGGGATAAGCCTATTCTGATCATAAATTTCTTTATCAATTCTAGAATTATCCTTTTTATAGTAACTTGCTCTTTGATACTCATATCCTATCCATCTATAGAATATTCGGTTCCAACAATTTCGATTAGAAATGTGTCAAAGAAACATTTCTATTTAAAATAACTATTATTTATTAATTTCTTAAACTAATACCCTGGGACATGGCCCATTCTTTAATTGTTATCTTATCCAGATGATCAATAAACGGGTCCAATTCTATTAGCCTATGCATCAACTCATCAATAGGAATTGCTTCAAAACAGTATACTCTTTGCAACATACTGGAATCAGTCTCAATCAACTCTGTAAGATGAGAGAAAATGTCATTTTTGTTTATGCTTTCAATTTCTTCATTCTCTGTCATCTGGGAAGCGGCTCTTAGTGATGCAATCATTTCACCCTTTGATCTTGCGGGTTTTAAACCGATTTCTCTTATGTTTTCTCTTAGCTTCTGCGCACTTTGAGACTCAATAATGTCAAATTGGTGAACCCTCTTTAGAGGACTTCGCATATACAACCCCATATTATTGGCTTCGAAATTTAATATAATATCCTGATCAATAGGCTCATCGTCAGAATCTGAAACAATTATGTCGTGCTTCTCACAGTATGTATTAGACTTCATAGAGTCAATCTCATATTGACATAATTCATTTTGTCGTATCTTGTAACGTACTATGATTTCCTTTGGTGGTACAGATGGTCTTAACGTCGTTTGAACTGCTGCACCTAATTTAGGTATATTGGTCATTGTAGACATTCTTGTTGCGGGTACTTGTACCATTGATTCAGTTTCTGGCGGGATTGGTGCCCTTACTGGTGAGATAAGACGGCCGACAACTTTAAACGATTCTTGAGTAAGATCAATGATTTCATTCTGTGGAGATGTCGCTGGTGTGAGGGATCTTGAAGATAAATCCAATATTGCTTTTGTTTTCTTATTGCAGTTTGTGGTAGAATTGTTATTATCAACATGGTTCATCAGACTTAAGTCATCCATTCCATTGCCTTCATTAATAAACGATTGAGGAGATAATCTTTCAAATGGTACAATAGTACCTATTTCATCCGCGCTATCTGAAACAACAGAAACGGTATCCAATTCTATAGACTGTGAGTCTTTATGATGCTTTATAAAGTTTGCTTCCATCTTTTGTCTAATAATGCTAGTAACATCCATTTCATCGCAACTATCAGAGACAACGGATGTTGTTTCACCTGTAGAATTCATCGGTTCAACAACGAGCATGGACTTCGTATTTTCTTCGGTTTGTTCCGATATTTGGGATTGTAATATGGTATCACTTGGCCCATGTTTATTTACTTGGACTTCAACGTCTTGGTCGTTCTGGGCTAAACATAGATACTTACTGAAGGAACTTCCTGTCTTATCTTCCATGACCTGGGAAAGAGATAAAACACCTGCCATTTGGTTTTTATCTTCATTCGGTAAAGAAAGTTGAAAATTACTCTCATTGCTTAATTGTTGTGCACTATTTCCTTCCTTATGCATAGGTGGCAATTGCGAATTAACCCAAAGACTTTCTGAAGCGGGTGGACTGACAGAGTCTCCATATAGATGGTTGAAAACTCCCATCATATCATGCCTTTTCGAATCTGGAAATTTTTTTAGTACAATGTTGAGTATATGTTTCCATTCTTGTTCGTTATAAGTATCAAAATTGACTGGTTCTTTGAGGGGTTTATTATTATTCTTTGTGTTTTTATTAAGGCTATCCTGTATTCGAATTATATCTCGAACCTTTTTATGCTTTCCTGACAATTGCTTCAATAAATTTTGCGATCTTGTCTTTTCAAATTGATCTATGCTAGTTTGTGTGATATTTTTCATCTTTGATTTCCGTTTACTAGGACGTTTTAAAATTTTATTTGCTGTCTTTGTTGATGAATATGCACTGATTGGGTTCTTCTTTTCTGTTTCATTATCTGAATATTTGAAATGTGTGAATTTAGATATCAAAAGTGACTCTTGTTCAGCTTCGTCCAGCCTACCTTGAATCTGAGTATTAATAAAGATTTCATTATGTTCATCTTCCATTGGGTGGTTTCCTTTAACCTGAAAACTAGGACTCCCAATTATATCTTTTTCTGATCCTTTATTTCTATTATTTGTTAAAGGAAGTGACTTATTATTTGATCTTGATAGAGATTGATTATTTGTAAGGGTTTCGACTATTTCTTGGCTGCTCGGTATTTCCTCAGATGATATTTGAGCATTTGGAGTATATCCTGTAGAATCTTCCTTACGGGATTGCATAATCCCATATTCTCTTGATGATAATATAGGATCATTCTCAAGCTCATTTGCATCTCTTTCTACTACATCTACTGACACGATTCCATCTTGTTGCAATTTCGGTTGTGTAGTTACTAAATCTCTATGATCATTTTCTGATTCATCTTCAGATGATGTTAAGCCGAGATCAGGAATCTGTGTGCCCACAACTGACTGTCTTGGAATTATATCTTCATCAAGGGTATTGGCATTATGTATATTAGATAACAATTCTAAGTTTCTCTGTGCCCGCCGTAGGTCCATTAATCCCGCTAATACTATCGAAAGGTTGTATACACATATACTCCACCTGAAGTTTTGAGATCGTTTAAATTTATTATCCATCTGCTATGAATCTTGATAGATCTTCTATCTTGAATATGAACTTAATGCTATTCGCGCTCGGCGCCGCCTCGACTTACACACATATTACATACAGACCCAAAACGTAAGGAACATGCAACAACTTTTTAAAGTATATATTTTATGACGTTTCATTTACATTAAATAGACTCCGCATCAAGGTACCTGACTGAATCCGGTTTATAGCAATCTGTCTTATCGACAATTCCAAAATCAATCAAATCACCCCAGAATAATGTGATCTTATCCTTGCAATATGCCATATAATCAAATGAATCAATATCAACCCCTCCGGTTTCCTCAGTCTTGTTGTTTTCTACGAAGACTTCATCACATTCCTCTTTGTCCACTTTAATAATGTACTGTTCTCCATTAGGTCCATCAAATATTTCCTCTTTGTCTTTTGCGTTTTCATCATCCAGTCTACCACTCTGTAAAATGGCCCAAAGAGACCAAAATAGTTGAGCAGTAGCTCTCCAATGTATGATTGAATTATATACAAATCTGACTTCCCCGTCAATGGGTTCTCTAGCACCACCTCTCAAGTGTAACACATACGAGTAAACAAAATTTAATAATTGTTCCTTGTTTGGCCACATTTTTTGAATAGCTGCATGAGGGGTAGATCCGTTATAATCATACATCCATTCACTTAGATGGTTTGCCAAGTCATAAGCAACAGGATTTGCACCCGAGTATTCGAAATCTATTACAACTAGTTTAGAATCCTGGCTTTGTTCTTGCTTTGTTGGTTTTATTATAGTATCAATTTGTACGTCGGAAGTAATTGGGAATAATGATCCAGTGGATGAAGATGTCGATAACTCCAAATCTTGTTGTGGAATTACCGGTGCACTGAATAGTAAATTACCATACTGAGCATCATTGTGACAAAAGACCAAGTTCTTCCCTGTATATTCACTGGACTTCTCCATCAACCAATCATGGTAATTATTTATAACTGTTTTAAAACGGTCCCAATTGGAACAGAACAACACATCTTGAATGTTTTTATCATCCTGTATCCACTTAAAATTACCAGAGTCTAATACATCCACCCATCTTTTAATTTTTTTCCAGCAAGTAGGACCCATTTCTCTTTCAGAAGGTAAGAGAGGTACTCCAGTATGCAGCTCTTTCATTCTTCTTGCTATCCTTTGAGAAGTTTTCCAATCTCTTATATCATCCTTTGTTAAAGTGGTTGCATTTTCTAAGAACTGTTCAAAACGACCATTATGGAAACAACCAAATAAAGAGGGCCCAATGTTACGAACAGATAGTCTGGCTAATACTTGTAATTCATATTCTCTATCGATAATGGTATCATTATTGGGACCGTATACTCTAAGTAACAATGGTGGTAATAAGGGATATTCCACTTTAAAGATTGCATTGGTCATAGCTCCTGTAATCTTTGTCAAAATCAAATTTTTCCTTTTCCAAGGTGATTCTGGAGAACCCCGTTGGTACCATTTGGGTATTTGCAATGCGTGGATCATATTTAAGATATCATCTTTTAAATAATCTTCAGGTAACGTTGGATCCAGAGTTGCCTTGACGATTGGAACTTCTATGTATTCGTTCAATTCTGGATTTACTTGAGGATGGGGCAATTTACCCTTGATTGAAGGCGTAGATTCGACGATGCTTGCTGTTTTTGTGGGGGTGACGGTGCCTGTATTTATTGTGGATCCTAGAGTGGTTGCCCTCGAGTGAATATCGGTAGATTGCAGTGTTTTTTCCAGGTTGGCCAAGTCAGAATCAAAAGATTCCACACTAATGGTACGTACGAGCCTTTGTGATGATCTATGTCTCGTCAATGAAGGCCTTCTTGAAGATCCTGGAGAGGACCTTGAGTGAGACCGCGGCTGTCTAATGTGCATTCTTATTCGTGTCTCGTTTGATTTTTTAGCAAATTAAGTAAACACTATCTGTGCTATTTTAGAGATATAGACGATATAGAGTATTCTCTCTTTTCAATTGCCCATTGTTGAGTAGACCAATACTGCTTCGCTACTGTTTTGGTTCCCTCTTGTCGGATTTTTTGCAAAAATTGCCAGTGACACTTTTAAGCAAAGATCACCGAGATGGAACCAACACGCCAGCACCAGCACATATAACTATTAACACACGTTAGGTATGAGTGACACAGAGCAGAAGGATTTATCCGACACAGAGAGCGAAGAATTGCCACCTGTGCCAGATGCCATATTGGAGAAGTACCACATTAAACCAAATTTGAGTAAATACGAAGAATCGATGTCTAGAATAAATTACTCTCGAGGCGCAAGAAACATATTCATGTACATCGAATGGAGACCCACTTCCAAGGATAGAGAGTTGCTACAGAGGATTATAAACGAGGTGAATTTATCATGCAAAGAAATCTGGGGTAATAAGATTTCATTTGAACCCACTTTTTTGAGTGACCTCGGGTTACCCAAACCATTACATATTACATTGAATTCTAAATTGACCTGTCAAGAGGAAATGCAAAGGGATTGTCTATTTGAAAATCTTTTTCAAAAGGTACAATCAAGTTCACTTCGCAAATTTTCCATGAAATTCGCAGCTAAACCGATGCTATTGCCCTCCTTTCATAGTGGTTCACTATTTCTGGTACTACCTATTGAACCACAAGTGAAATCGACAAATATCAAGACTATCCATGAACTAATCAATGAATCCTTGAAACAGACGCTCCCTGATTGGGACGTTGAAGATAGAGAATTCCAAGGATGTCTAGACAAGGCACATATGACCATGGCATGCACCGCCAACATCTCATATCCGTTATTGAAACAGTGCAACAAGCTCACTGCCCAACTGGACAAGCGATACAACATCTCAACGACCATATCACCAATCAATTTCATTGTGAATTCCATCAAATTTGACAAAGATCGCCAAGCGTTGACGATTCCCTTCTCGCGTTGACCGTAACAAGTAAAAAGTAAACAACTTTTTTCTGTGGAAAGTATCAATTTGGAAAAAAAAACAAAACAATTGGGATGGCACAGGTTTAAATCAATTCATGGTTCCTAGGTTTTCCTTGATGTCTAAAGGATTCACCCTACAACGTTGACTAAACCTATTACACGCTTCATATCACACACTCCATATTACACTCTGTTTTATTCTATAACTGATCAATCAATCTATTATGGAATCCCTTCAGGACACATGGCACATCAACCCTAATGATCTGTTAAGAAATGGGGATGAGAAGAGTAATAATAATAGGAATAAGAATAACGACAACATAACAGAACTCTATCTGGATCCATCAGTATTCACCAATGACAAGGTTAATGATTATCAGTTGTCACAATTGAGCAATACCTTCAATGACCTATATGATTCAAATTATTCCAATATTGACAATTTACTTTCTCAAGAACTGAAAGATTTGGATATTCCAATGGTACCGCTCAATGATACTGCAAACATGAATCGTGACGATAATTTCAATTGGAATCAATTACCTTCTGATATCAATTCATATCAACATAATAAATCTATGCCAAAACATAAGAGAGAGCCTAGTGGGACTGCCATATTTGGCTTCATGAATCATAATAAGACATTGAGTATATCGAGTACCCAACAAAATATATTAGCTTTATCAAGAGAACCAAATATCAATGCTCAATTGGAAAATTTGGACTCGAGGGGAAGATCAGATAATGCCTCCTACCCAAATGCATTTATCAGCCAGACTTTATTTAAACAACAAGAGGAATTACGCCAAGCTTTAGAACAACAGAAGGAAGTTAACAAGAAGTTAGAACAACAATTAAGAGAAAACCAAATTCAACAAGAAAAATTACAAAAAGTATTAATGGAGCAAGAAGCTGTTGCACAACAGTTAGTTCATTCCAACCCCTCTCCAACGTCTACAATAAATCAAATGAATACTCATATAACCACCGCTACTTCAGCTGCTATTACTACCACTCCTTCAGCAAAGATAAGGAATCCAACAGATGATGCGTTGATCGTAACATCTAATTCTTTAACGGGCAAGTATCAATTTCCACCACCACCTATGGTATCACCACCAATGTCTAGTACTTCCATGGATGGTTCTCCAACTAGAGACAGATCATCGCATGGTAAATCTCGATTCTTAATGCAACAAAAATCGAATTCTCCCATAAGTAAGAAAATGAATGAATTTTCAACGAATACACCGAACTTAATTGCGACCACCAAATATTTCCAACAATTGAATGATGAAAAAGAAAGTAAATCGTCATACCAAGACACGCTCAATTCTCCATTATACATGTCTTCTCAACAAGAGCAAAACAAAGCATCACTTGCAAATATATCCAGTTTTTATCCTTTCACCCCGAGGACACAATTGATTCCGCCAAATGGTGGAGGCAATCATCCCTTCTCTCCCTCCCACTGCAAAAAGGATTCATTACTATCAACAGTATCGACCATTCCACAACCAATTGATGATAATGAATCCAACTCAGGTGACGCTGCATTACCTGCAGAAACATTACATGGAATTGGTATCAAATTGAAGTCACCACCACAAGCCGCACAATTTAATATTCTCCCTACAATACCAGGTTCCACCAGAAAGACACCACAAAAGAAGAATTTTCCACAAAAGCATATATTCCAACATACTCCAGTGAAAGACGCACACATTTCCCAACCATCATACATGACTCCAACAAGAGTAGCACCACCACCTTCATTTTCCATCTCGGATACAGCTAGTGCCACCAAGATAACGAATAAACCAAGTACATTACCACGTGGTACGATAGATCAATACGTAAAAGAACTACCGGATAAATTATTTGAATGTTTATATGAAGACTGTGGGAAGATATTTAAACGTCGGTATAATATCCGATCTCACATACAGACGCATTTAGAGGATAAACCGTACCAATGTGATTTTGAAGGGTGTGAGAAGGCTTTTGTGAGGAACCATGATTTGGTAAGACATAAGAAATCACATTTGAATCCGAAGAATAAGAATTCTGCAACGAGTTCTCCAAATAAGAGAGCCACGAAAATACAGAAAGGTGTACACGGAAATGTACATACCGATGGCTATGAGAGTACGAGTCCAGTGAAGGAGGCGATACAGAGGGATAAAGATGGCACTGTTCTGTTAAAGATGGAAGATCAATTGAAAGATGAGATGGAAAGGTGTGGGTTCCTACGACCACCATCCGCTATGAACAACAAAAACAACCAGGGAAGCGACCCTCTGATACTGACACCTTCCCCAGCATCTGGCATGAGTGATCTAGGGTCACCATTAAATGACGACATAAGGACATACCAACCGAACACAAACTAAATACCAAATATAATCCTATATGATTCTATATATAAAAGACATTTTCTGTACGTCGTGCGCGCACCTTCAAGGTTACAATTGCACCTTCAAGGTGAAAAAAAATAAAAAGAGACAGCTAGGAGATCCAATCAATGATCCAACTTTTTGGCAACTACAATTGCATCCACGAGGTGTGACACCGTCAATCGACTGTTTCAGTACGACAAGCAAAGCCATTTTAAATAACAATGATAGAGCTACTGAGAAGAGAAACAACCGTGGCGTGTGAGGTTTCAAACAATTATAATGGTCATAATGGTCTTCGAATCCTAGCAGTTTTCATTATCTTGATATCGTCTGGTTTGGGTGTGTTCTTTCCCATCATGTCATCACATTACTCATTTATTCATTTGCCTGAATGGTGCTTTTTCTTGGCTAAATTCTTCGGATCAGGTGTTATTGTGGCGACCGCTTTCATTCATCTTTTGGATCCCGCCGCCGATGCATTGGGTAACGAATGTCTAGGAGGCACATTTGTGGAATATCCCTGGGCATTTGGAATTTGCTTGATGTCGTTGTTTCTTCTCTTCTTTATGGAAATCGTTACTCATTATTTCGTGGCGAAGAGTTTCGGAGATCACGATCATGGTGAGTATAGTCATCAACCAGCGAAAAAAAGAGTGGATGATAATGACGATAGTTTGATGGAACTATCTACAAGATCATTTGAAGCTGCAGGTTTTACAGATTTGGAAAGCCAAACTGGGATGTCACACATTAATAACGATGATATACTGCCGAAGAGTAATCTAGAAAATGAAAAGGAAAACGACAAAGCTGAAATTGACGATAAACAATTTTATCCTATTATAGTTAATAGCGATGATACTGGTTCTTCCAATAGTAGTGAAAGTAATTCTAATAACAAAAACATTTTGAACACTAATACAAATATAAGTCGTCTTATTTCTGTTCCTGGAATGGATCATTATGGTCATGATGAAGTACATCAGGATTCTTCTCAACTGGGGACACTCATAGAGGAGGAAGAGAAAGAACAATATTTAAATCAAATGTTGGCAGTCTTCATCCTTGAGTTTGGTATCATCTTCCATTCTGTCTTTGTTGGACTATCATTGTCTGTCAGTGGTGAAGAATTCGAAACTTTATTTATTGTGCTGACTTTTCACCAGATGTTCGAAGGTTTAGGTTTGGGTACCAGAGTAGCAGAAACTAATTGGCCCAAGAGTAAAAGATACACACCATGGTTAATGGGATTAGCGTTCACAATTACCTCTCCCATTGCTGTAGCCATTGGTATCGGTGTAAGACATTCATGGATCCCAGGTTCAAGAAGGGCATTGATTGCTAATGGAATTTTCGATTCTATTTCATCTGGTATCCTAATCTACACAGGATTAGTAGAGTTGATGGCCCATGAATTTTTATATTCAAACCAATTCAAGGGCCCAGGTGGATTTAAGAAAATGCTAGCTGCTTACTTTATCATGTGTTTGGGTGCAGCTTTAATGGCCCTATTAGGAAAATGGGCATGAATACTTGCATTCTAATTTCACTTCTATGGCGTTATTTCGCACTACCATACCATTTATTTTTATTATGTCTGCATTCCAGTTTATTAACTCATCTATTTAATCATGGAGTTAGATAATTATTATTCTCTCTCCCTCCGATATTATTAATACCACATTTATAATGATCTTTATGTACCTCTATTTATTTTAACGAAACACTTTTATTAAACAAATTCATTTTTCTAATATATATATATATATATATATTCTCTATGGATTCCAGATTTATCGGAATGTTACGTATGCAATGTGTATGTGTTTTTTCTCTTTTGTGAAGTTTAGTATGGCATCTATACAAATGTACCAAAAGTTCTTTTCTTTGCCATCTTTGCCTCTTGACTCTTTTGATCATACTCATCTACAAATTCCAAATTATGCCTTAAATTCCATTGTTGTTTGATAAACTTTAAACCTTGAATGTTAAATCCAAGATCATCTTCATTCACCTTCAGGGCATTTCTCAATTCATTCGTCACTTGCGTAATTTGTAATTTTAATACAGCATTCTTTTGACTAACTAATTCCTTATGATTTGACTTGACAAGGAAAAACAAATTTTTGCAAATTAAAGCCAAATGATTGTTTAACAATTTCTTATCATTAATGACAATGTTAATAAACTTCAAAAATTTTAACACATAAGAAAATGGTAGGATCAATAAAGCATCTTCCAACTGAGAAGGTTTTATTCTCACCAGTGTATCTAATATATATTCCTCCGGTGACTTTTTGATGGCAATCAATATAGCATTTCCATGTGGTTTTAATGGTGGTTCACCAGTTTGTTTCTTCCTCCAAATTTTCAAATTTTTCTGATATTCTTCAAACGATTCAATCTCAGACATACCCAAATCAAATGCCTCCATTAATCTTTCACCAGCTTTTAATGATTCCATTGTTTGTTTATGCACATCGGTCACTTCATCAAATTTCACACCATTTTCTTCTTTAGAAGCAGCGTCTCTCTTAAATGCATCATCACCATTACCTTCTTCCAATGATGCTAATAAAGTATCTTCATATTGCTCTTCCATCTCTTTATCCCTCTCTTCCTCCAAAAAAACTTCGTCCTCAGTTTCTTCCCACACTCTAATACTATGATCATGAGAAGATGAAACAAAAAATGAAGCATCATTGGAAATTGCCAAAGACCAAACTTCACTTTGATGAGCAGTTAATTTTTGAATGCATTCAAATTTGTCACCATCCCAATATTTAATGACACTATCCTTAGAACAACTGAAGAAATTATGCGATTCTGGAACAAATTTAACATTCATAATGGAATCCTGATGTGCGAAGAGTGATTTATGACAATCACCAAAATCTAAACCCCAAATCTTAATATTCTTATCTGCAGATGACGTTATTATCATCTTGGAATCAAATGAGATGTCAATTGATAGAACAGGTAGTTTATGACCATATAAACTTAGGAAAAATTTCATCGAGTCCAAGAAAAATACCTTAACGGTGTTATCCAACAACGAAACTGCAAGAAATTTATCCTCTGGTGAGATTCTTAACGCTAGTACATCATCATTTAACTCTAAAGTAGTATCATGAAATAATTTCAACTTAGGAATGAACTTATCAATGGTATTTGGAATCAATTCTTGTTCCAATTGGAAATTCCAAAATTTAACAGTCTTATCTGCAGACCCAGTAACCAGTCTCTTACCGTCACTTGTCAAATCTAATGACCAAATTGCTGCATCATGGGCGTCGTCTATGTTTTCTATCTGAGTGGAACTGGCCAAATCAAATAATTGTAATTCACCAGCTCTAGTACCAACAATTACCAGCATCCCACTGGGTAAAAATTTACAAGTCAATGCATATCCACATTCAAATGTACGAATACATAGTTTAGTTTTCAAATTCCAAATCTTTAATAAACCATTAGATGCTGTGGCTAACAATTTATTATCATCACTGATATCTATACAACGAATATCTGTCCTTTGACCCTGTAATTCGATGTTATGCAATTTGTTTGGCATTGGTTGTAGAGGCTCTCTCTTTTCATATGGGATAGAATAATATTCGATCGTGTTGTTTGAAGTAGTGACGACTAACTCTAATTTATTGGAAGCGGCCGTGGTCCATGCAGCTGATTTCACTTTATATATAGATCTTACTATTTGGAAAGGATGCATCATCATGGACACAAATGAATCCTGAATAGATTTCTTAATTTCATCTTCAGTCATACCCTTTTCGGACAACCTCTTCTCTCTTTTCTTTAACGCCTTGGAAACTTCTTCTTCCCTTCTCAATCTGAATATTTCTACAGTTCTGTCTGCGTTTTGAATCATGAAAAATCCAACTCCATCGCTACTATCAACGAAGTCGACTTTAAGACCTCTTTGCTTACTTTGCTTTTCATAGATACCTTTCTCCATTAATTTTGAACCATTTGGTGCATCATCTAAATTTAATTTCCAGAATTTAACTTGTGAATCAGAACTGGTCGTGATCACTAGATCATTCCTTACTGCGAAAGACCAACATTCCCCAGTATGAGCAATATGTGTTTCCACACACTGTTGAATCTTTAAATCCCAAATCTTTATTAAGCCATCTTTGGAAGTACTAATTAACCAATCTAGTTCATTTTCTCCACTACTTTCAGTCTTATTAACTTCATTACACCAAATACCAGTGATGGCATCTTTATGAGATCTCAGCTTATAAAGCCCGACTTCACTAACCAAATCCCAAACAATAATATTACAATCTCTAGAACCGGAAATCAATCTGGTACCAGTAGAATCAAATTTCAAAACGCTAATTGCAGATGCATGCCCATTAAGATTACAAAGCACAGTCTTTGAGTAAAGATCCCATACTTTAATCACACCATCATTATAACCAACTGCTAATAGATTGGTATCTTTGTGATGTTGTAAAAATGTAGTTTCAGCAGGTTTAGTAGATTTGCTGTCGATGGAACCAGGAGGTGGTACCAATGTATCATTAAGAAAACTAGACAACTCGCCTGTTTTAATATCCCATATGTTGATATTTTCTAGAGCACCGGTTATAACCTTCCCTGGGCTGGAATGGTGTGTCTTCTTTTCTGTCTCGGATGGAAGCCAAATACAATTCGAATTGGAACTAATAACACCAAACACAGATGCCTGTTCAAAACGTTGATATGACGTAACCATTTTTTGGATCCTATGTATACGTTATTGGCTTATATACAGCTATATATTCCAAAGCAGAGGAATAGATGCCATTATTCTGCTTTAGGCACTTACAAAAGGATGAAATTTCAGCTCATCACCTCAGTTGAAAAATTTTCGAGTATTACCCGGGCGCTCATTTTTTGGAATTGCATTTTGATAATAATGAGTTTAAAGACGGTTATATGAGGTTTGCATCTTGTAGATATTCATAAAATTCATCAATAATGTATGGCCATGCTGCAGTTTCATCGTATCCTTCCCTTATTGATTTCAAATCTGGAAATTTTTTCCAAAATACTAGCAACATATTCCAATAATCTTTAATAATTAGTTTTTTCCCTTCTTCTTTTAGAAATTGGAACCATAAACCTAAAAGTGTAGGTTCCACCTTAATTAGGAACGTTCCCTCCTTCGGTTGAAAAAACAGTTTCCAATATGCAATAGCAGTATCCATGTCTAACCCACTCTCTGATTCGTTAGTTAATTCAAACACAGAATTGTAAATTATTGTGAAATATTCTCTATCTTGGTGTAATTTCTCATCTAAATCGCTCAATACCTGCTTCATTTCTGGTATACCCGAGCAACCTTGCATAAACCAAGTAGATAAAAATTGGTTCCTAGTAATGTTATCCTTCAAATTTTTACAACCCAACAATTTAGCCAGACATATTGTGACTAAATCCTCTAGATCCACTCCTAAATCACTGATATAACTTATCAGTCCATCCATGCTTATCACTTTTTCGTCATCTTCATTCCTAGTGGCATATTTTTCAAATATGTCCACTAATTCATGAGGATATCTTATATATTGTGGCATTGCAGTGGTAAAATCATCGGTGAATGTACCAATTTCCTTTTCGTAATACTCATTTAATGCATAATTAATATTCCATTGGTTTCTGGAAAGGTATTTTTTAGCAATTTTCTTGTCGCAGTTGGCCAGTTCAATAAAATCCTGCACTGTTTTATCATTTTTCTATATTACTTAGTCAGTAAAACGAAAACCCAGAAATTATAAAATAAATACTAGGGTAAACATACCATCATGAACTGTATTATGCCATATGTTTCATATGATAGCTTTTCATTACGATGGTGTATATAGAACATCAAATTGTATACATTAGTATTGTTACGTAAGAAAATTCAATCTTATTAGGGTTTATGAAGTTTTGTGTTAGGTTTCTATTATTTAAAAAAGATGAGGGTTGTTTAAAACCCTCATATTTTGTAAACAATAATACTACGAATAAGAGAATGGGAGTCTATGCCATTGAAACATCAAGTTATTTTGCCGCAGAAGAGTAGAGTAGCTATTAATAAAAGCAAATGCATTAGGGTGACATGAATCTGGACCCGGATTTACCCACAATTGTATCCTCTTTGCAAGAATATGTCGGACTACAGTACCAAAATCAATTAGAATATTTGTTAGTATGGCTGGATCCCAATAATTCCAAAGCGTCACAACAAAATAAGCCTCCTACTTTGGAGTTAAAGAATTGCATCAATTTATTTTGTATAGAATACTCAAATGATGAGCGATTTCGGTTAACTATGAGGGAATATTATCTTTATGTGGTCAAGTACCACTTCATGCAGAATGTGGATCATATAACAGTTTTGAAAGACTTCAAATCGTTGGAGGTAATATATATGTATCCTTTACAATTTATTGGTTTAATAGATCGAGATGACATTATTTGGCAAATCAAATCATTTAAACACTATTTGATTGATCGAAATGCTACGTTTAAGAACAATCTCATCAAGAAATTTAAAGATTGTTTCCTACTAGAGAATCAATATGAATTCGAATATGAATTTGCTACCATTACAGAAATCGCTCAATGGATCCAAGATGCTAACGGCACCCTCTCTTGTACCGACCTGATATTAAGTAGCTTATTGCAAAAGATTGAAGTATTTGCCAGGAAACAGATGAAGGGGAAACTAGATAATCGGTTTATTGTTATGGAAAGCTTTAATAAATTTATTGACACATCTTGGAAACATTTAACTCAACTGCTTGGTAATATCGAAGATGATCATGGTTTAACCCATTTAGTTTACAAATTTTTTGAGAGACATTTTATAAAGATACGAATTGAAGAAATTACTTCTGTTATGATTGAAAGCTACCCTCTTTCTGAACCAACGATCTTGGAACTGAAAAAAACGTTAAACAAGCAACATCAGATTAGTTTGAATATTCGAGAAAGCAAAAGACAGGATATGGCAAAACAGTTAATAAAAAAATTTCTTATCGAGTTCAAACACAAATACTTAAATCCATGCGTTACTACCATTGAAGTGCTAACAGCATATGTGAAAGCAATAAAATCATTTCTTACCTTAGATCCATCAGGCTCAATGCTAAAGTCCATTATTAGTTTTGTGAAACCGTATTTACAAAGTAATAATGTGGAGATGGTAGATATTATACTATATGCCCTGTTAAATTTGAAATCCGATGATTTAATCGCTTTAGATTGTAAGCTAAATTATGATATAGGATTACTAGAATCACTTAGCAACGAGTTAAATAAGACTGGAGAATCAAAGATATCTTTGGCCAACTCTTCTTCTAGGAAACGAAACATGAAAGATGTACTTTTTCATAAAGTTAAGAAACCCGTTAAAAGAAGAATGTTATGTGAACAAGCGTACGAAGATTTCTTAAATTGGGAACCAGAGATAACAGCTTTGTCAGAAAAGGATGAGGAACGTACATTATTTGCAAAAAATAACACTGCATTAGACTATCTGTTCAATGCACTTGAATCCAAAGAAAGATTAATTTCAGAGTTTCTACGGTTATTAACAATAAAACTGTTGTATTCTAAAGGATATGAAGTGGATATGAAGTGGAGAAGGTGCCTAAAGATATTACAAGATAAGGTAAAATCAGATATAACTGCTTCGAATGATGAAAATATATCTTCCGATTTAAATACTATCCTTGTCATGTTAAATGACATCACCAAGAGTGCAGAGGTAGGAAATTGTGGGATGCAGTCTGAATTTGGATTTTATCCCAAACATATATCCAAGCTTTATTGGAAATATAAAAGATCTACAACACAAAAGAGGAATTATAAATATATTTTAGAGCGTAAGTTGGCTAAAATGTTGGATAATTATATCCAACTTTATTCTTCAACTAAAGCAGGCATGAACTTGAAAATCGTCGAAGATACTGGAATCTGCTCTATTAATTTGACATTTGAGGATGGAAGAACGTTATCTATTGATGTAACTTTCGAAAAATATACCGTATTATCATTGTTTCTTGGTGAGAATGATAACGAAAGTCCAAAATATCTCTCGAGTGATCAAATATCATCTATGATTAAGATGGATCCAGAAAAGGTCCATTCTAATTTACGATTTTGGATTAGTAAGAAGGTGTTAATAAACCAACATGGATACTACACAATATTAGAATATTTAAATATGGATACTGAGCCTACATCTACAGGTAATACAGATATTTCGATCGGAGATGATGTTTCCACTTCTGAACAAATATTTTCACGGGCACATACAACTGCAATTCAAAGGCATGAGTCAGATTTTAACGATTATACGACAATTCTAAACAGAATACAACCTTACATTAACGATATGCTAACAAATCTGGGAAGTATTAAATTGGATAAGCTACATTCGTTTTTGGCAATGAGTATTCCCAAGCAGTTTAACTATTCCAAAGTTGCTGTGACACAATTAGAAAGTTACCTTAATCAATTAGTAGAAGAAGAGAAGTTGACCACGACACCGGATGGTGCGTATAAACTGTACAAAAGCTGACAAACCCAATTTTTTGTTATCTGTACACAATTAAGCGGGAAGCCTTACTAAGCCGTTATCAAAAAAAAAAGGTGAAAATCTACGATGAGATATAAGGATGAAAAAAGAAAACTAAATTTTTGGGTCATTTCTTTCAAGACTGTTAATAAAAAGGGAGAGATCAAGTAACCAATACTCACAGACATAGTAAAACAATATCATGACACAAGAAAAATGCACGAAGAAAATTGCTATTTTCTATACAGATGAAGATGAGGCTTGGACACAGCCATATGGTAACTTCTCTGAAATGACAGTGAAATTACTTGAAACCTCGAAAGCTGATTCTACAGAAAAATACGAATATAAGATATTTAACATAGTAGAAAACGAATTCCCTACATTCGATGAACTGAGTGAGTTTATTGGTATATTTATAACTGGATCCAAATATGACTCATTTGATAATGAAATTGAATGGATAGTTAAATTAAGAGGATTTTTGAAAGAGTTGATTACCGGTACTACCTTTGAAAGAAAGATGCCTCCAGTTGTAGGTATATGCTTTGGCCATCAAGTAGTAGCTGCTGCGCTAGGATGCAAAGTGGATAGAAACCCAAAGGGTTTTGAAGGTGGTGTCACTACCGTTAAATTGAATGAAACTGGGGCCAAACTATTTGGTGATAAATCTACCTTAAATCTCTCAGAATTGCATAATGATATTATATTTGAAATCCCAGAGGGGTTTTCGAATTGGGGGTTTACTGATAGTTGCCAATACCAAGGTCTATACTTACCAAATAAAGTGCTTACATTTCAGGGCCACCCAGAATTTGTATCAGGCGTGGCAAGAAACGGTGCATTAAGAACATTTAACAAGGCCGGTTGTAAAATACCTGTTAAACAACAAAATAGTTTGCTAGATAGTTGTGAAAACAAGGAAAATGAAGGTGTCTTGGCGGCAAAAAGTATTTGGAAATTGTTCCAAGGTGAGCTTTGATTATTTAAAAAGCAGCTTTATATAATATTTGCGCTTCGAAAATAAAGATTTGCTTGTGTAGGAATGATATATTTGATAAACCCGCATTTATATAGTATGGAAGTACAGATGCATGCATGTATGTACTTATTAGGAATTGTAACAACAGCTTAAATATATAATATACACTTGGAGCACAAAGTTACGTCGACCATTTGCTAGAAGGGAGTCTTGCTACTGTGACGTTTGCTGTGAGTTAATTGTATAGTGAATTTTTTTTAGTCGTTTTATTCTTGAGATCTGGAGGCCCTGCACAATTTGCTGACAGAGTTGCTGTATACACTATCGCATAAGTTTTAGCAGAAAAACACAGCTCTATCCACAAGGTAAAAAAAATGTCACTGAAATTTTGCTGTAGAAGGGGTTTCCTAATTAATTATTATCTTCGGTAATTCGTATTAGTGACCGATTAATATTGATATCTTTGAGATATTTTTTTTTTCACAGAGTTAATTTTTGGAGTAGTTTTTGCTTGGCTGAGATTCTGATGAAACAACCTTTGACAAAATCCCTACTACCTTCCTAACCCTTACTAAATAAGTTACAGTGTTGGTCGTTGTTAAACATGATGATCGAACTTGCAATGAAATTCCAATTATTAAATATTTGATTTCTTATCATTTTAATTTAAGGGTAGGTGCTTCAGGTCAGAGCGTCAAACTTAAGACCGCTTCAAATTCTTCTGCTAGTTGAGCTATTGGATATGGTTATTTAAAAAGAATTCTCATATAGGTTCCTACTTTAAGAGGTTTCCCTACATCTATTGCAAAGTATTCTATCGATGAACATGAGAATGTAAATGATTTAATTATTGTAGAGGTATCATTATCCAATGAAGATGCTCATTGTTCTTCATTTTTTTGGTTTATTCCAACAACGAAACTCAATTGTTTTTTGAATTGAATGGCACTACGTTTAGTGGCTATTATGAAGAGGGATTTTTATCCTAATAGTACTTGGTGGTCCGATTCTATTAATGTGGTTGATCTTTTTTCAGAGTCATTCTCCATTGGAGTAGTCAATTTAACGGGTAGTAGTTTCTTCTATTTGGATCTTAGGTTCCTTGATCGAGGTACGACAGTGGACAAAGTGAAAAATATGTCAACTTAACTATTGCCTTTAAGATAATCTCGTACAATTTTTTTCTAATTCATATTCCCTACTCTTTAACGTATATTATAACAACAATAGTAATATCTTATTTGCTGCTACGAACCAGGTCAGCTATACATGTTAATTATATATTATCTCGATGATTAATGCACAAGAATACAAGGAATTCAAAAACCCTGTTGAATTGCGTGTGGTTTTTGGTAGTATCAGATTCACCAAACTTACGATAAAGAATACGACTCCAATCTTATTCATCATATTCTCAGTGATGGTGTAAGTTTATCTACATCCGGAATTATACACATCTTGATAATGTGCTCAGTAGGGACCCTACTATCCCAGACTATGGTAATAATGAAGCCAGCTTCAAATTAGTCTTGAATTTTAGTGGTTTCCAAATCGGGTTGAATTTTAATTACCTCTCTACTATCCACTCAACCGATTCTCGATACTGTACTTCAGATATATTGCATTTGATTTTGATAATCAAGAACTTTTAATATAAGAAATGATTTTAATACAATCGAAGAGAGTATTTAAAGTGCTGGTAAAGCCCCAGCCAGGTTCGTCTAATTTTTGCTCCACTTTACAAGGAACTAGTCTAGGGGGAGATACCATTATGCAAACCACCGCTTCTACTGCCACAATTGGCCAGTTTTTCGACATCTGGTACTACACCTTTATTTGCGCAAGAACCTTCTTCTGCTAGCGTAAGTAGATGAGCAACAGCACATCATCTCAGTCTTCCACGACTTTTGTTTAAAATAATTCTACAACATCCGAAAGTAAATTTTATTCCCGTTCTTCTCTTTCATATACCTCTACATCACCCAACGCAAATACCTGTAACAATCATACTAATCTATTTGCATCATCTTCACCGGTTTTAGTCCCATCTCCACAGTCCTCTTATTAATTAAAAATACTCTACCTATATAAAATTATACAGTAAATGCATATGTCACGATTGTAAACTGAGAAAACTTTTCCTTAATAAAATCATTTCTAATAGGTGACGTGTAGTATATAACAATAATAAAGATCATATCACATACATTTTATATAATTTCAAGACGCGTCAATCATTTGAGGCGAGGGTTAAAAAAAAGAAGAATTTAAAGAAGAATTCTTCGAGAAATCTATAAAAGAATCAAATCTTTTGCTGGTCTTTCTTAGACATTTGCGCTTCCTTGAAAACAAACAACAATATACACCAATCATGAGTGCTATATCACTCCCAAAGGCTTTACTACTTACTCTACCCTTATTGAAGGGGGTCAACTCCGTAGAAAATCAAATAAGTGACAAGTTCGTCAATTTAAGATTCCATAAGAAGCGTGGTAACAATGTCGACGATGCCTCTTTTTCAAATAAAGCCGGTGCTGAATTAATTAAACGTGATGGTGACTCTGTAGAAGTGGAATTGACAAACCAGCAAAACTTCTACTCGGTAGATGTAAATGTGGGGACTCCATCCCAAAAAGTTACTGTCTTAGTGGATACAGGGTCCTCTGATTTCTGGATTATGGGTGTAGATAACCCATACTGTGATTCTTCTGATTCTGATCTATCTGATGATTTAGATGGTGAGTATTTACCTTGGTATTATGGTGGATCTTCCATTGACTGTTCTAAATATGGTACTTTCGATAAGAGTAAATCATCTACTTTTAAATCAAACGATACAAGCTTTAGTGTGACGTATGGTGATGATACTGCAGCTTTTGGTACATGGGGTACAGATGACATTAGTATAGATACGCTATCCCTGGAATCCTTTTCCGTTGCTGTTGCTAACAAAAGTAATTCATCTATGGGCGTTCTAGGTATCGGTCTACCAGCTTTAGAAACTACATATTCCAGCGAAAAAGCAATCAAATCTCGTAACTCCTATCAATATATTAATTTTCCATTGGCATTAAAGGATTCAGGTGCAATTAAGTCCAACTCATACTCATTATTTTTAAATACTCCTGATGCAGAACACGGCAATGTTCTTTTCGGTGCTGTTGATCATAGCAAATACACTGGTGAATTGAACACAATTCCCATTATTAATGCTCATGAAGCAGAAGGGTTTAATAAACCAGTCGAATTTGATGTCACACTAAATGGTATTGGTATTATTAGTGACTCGAAAAAAATCACTGTTACGACAGTTCCAATATATGCTCTGTTAGACTCCGGTACTACTTTGTCATATTTCCCGACGCAAATGGTGACAGATATTGCTAACAAACTGGGTGCCAGGTACGACAGCGAAATTGAGTACTATACGATCGATTGTTCAGCTATGAATGATGATGATACTCAAATCGTCTTTGATTTCAGCGGGTTCCATCTAAATGCATCACTATCAGGATTTGTCATTCAAGCAAACTCTGCTATCTGTATTTTTGGGATGATGCCTATTAAAAGTACATATGCTATTTTAGGTGATGCCTTCTTGACCAATGCCTACATAGTTTATGATCTTGATAACTATGAGATCTCAATGGCACAAGCTAATACAGATCAAAATACTTCAGAAGACATTGAAATCATTGATACAGCTGTTCCAAGGGCAGTAAAGGCACCAAACTACTCAAGTACGTGGTCAACATATATGCCAATCACTACAGGTGGTAATATCTTCACTAAAACTTCCAACATGGAATCCGGATCTGACACTAATTCTACATCCTCAAACGGTGCTAAGAGCACTAGCAATTCAAAAGGTACATCTACAAATAGGTCCTCTGATTCCTCCAGGAGTACGTCCACTTCTTCGTCTACATCATCTTCTGACCAAAACAAGAAGAACAGTTCTGGTCATTTACTAGCTCCTTCTGTTCCATTCTTTATCTTATTGTTTGTTTCTCTATTTATATAAGCGGCTGGGCGGCTTACTCTATTTTTGTAGATTTTCTAACATATATGCACTACATTACATCTATATATTTCAAGATTGATGACATTGTTTGATGAATTAAAATAGTACAAACCCTCCAGAATTTGTGACATCGCGCGACACGACATGGCAGCTTATGGAGCATTGATGGAACTTTATAGAAATTCCGTAATCGCAATCAGATCAAGAAAAGTTTAAGATAACCAAGATCGCATTAATTAGGTATAGTTCATCGAACTTTTTCCCATTTTGCTAGTTGGATTGCTTTCCAGGACAATTTAGAGATCATGAGTGAAAATCCTGAAAATTCAAATAACAGCAGTGCTGCTCGTGATGATCGTTCTGAACCTAACAATGGTACTAATAACAGAACTAATAACACATCAAATGTACATGATACTAGAAGATCTGATACAAGTAATATTACGGTGGCTATAGAGTATTCGTTACTTACACCAAATACCACTAATGGCGCCGCCACAAATCCTGTTGGCACAGATGTGAACACACCAACAAATGGTAATGGTCAAAATATACCACAATTTCCAAATGCATTCATCCTATCGTTCAGAGATGTTCCTAACACAACTTCACAGAGTAGGTTACAATCCATAATTACCATGGCTACCGAATTAGCTGCACAACGTTATCGATCTATGGTTAGTAGAACTAAGGGTATTTCGAAAGAATCATTTGAAAAGTTGCCTGTATTAAATATTCAAGATCTGCGTAAAAGAAACGACGGGTTAGAATGTAGCATATGTTTTGATCCATATGAGGAGCAAATAAAGAAGAAGAGATCACTGAGTGATGTGTCGGAAAAATGTGGAAATATAAAGAGGCAAAAAATAGGTTCTGCAATTGTAGCTGATATATCAAACCAAAATGAGACAGCTAATGATAATAACAACATAAACACAGAGAATGTAGTGGAAAATGATGAAGAAATAAATCCTACATATAATCATGTTCCAACGAAGTTACCTTGTGGTCACATTTTTGGCAGAGAGTGTCTTTATCGATGGTGTAAACTGGAGAACACATGCCCTTTATGTAGGCATATCATTGCAGAAGCGGATAATAGTCGAAACCAAACACAAGATACCGATTCCGATGAAGCATTTGAAAGAATTAGAAACCTCATATATAATTCTAACCCTGATGATAATATTAGTGAACCAAACGTAACTAACAACTCTGGATTAAACGCTGCCGGATTGCCGCTTTTTTCTGGAATAATTCATAATGCTACAATTCCGATTAATCAAACTAATAATCGTACTAATGGTACCACCTCTCCCATACATACTACAGGTACAACTACGCCTGATAGTTTACCACACACTCAGCTAGAAAATGGACATAGAATAAATTGGATTCCCCTTGCATTTCATATCCCAGGTAGAACTAATAATAATAACGTTGATGCCACAGTGGCATCAACTGAAAATTCTTTCGTGACTCCTACCGCTACTGATACATCTTCTAATACGACTTCCAATACAACTTCCAATACAACTTCCAATACAACTTCCAGTGGCAACGTAAATGGGAGTAGGAATTTTTTACAACATTTTTTGTCGCATATAATTGGACATGGGGAGCAATTAGTTAGAAATATGAACGCACCAACAATAGATAATCAATCTCCGCCTCATGACAATACCAATAGCAGCGGAGGAACACAATCGGCATCTGAAGATTCTGTGCATACTGAGGAAGTAGCCGCATTACTACGAGAATTTAGTAGAAGACGTGAAGCCATGTTGAATGGAACGGTAATGACAGATACAAACAGGACAAATTCAAATCAAACACAGCAACAGTCACCACAGCCAACTGTCTCTAGTGATACACTATTTAGTACTGGGGTGGCAAGTTATAGAAATGCCGATGGTAACGTTTCTACATATGAGTTACGTGGTAATGCACTACCGATACCACCTTCCTCTACATCAACAAATTCAAACACATCGGTGGTTAGGAATACAGTCCCTACCAATTCAACGGCCACTGATGATACAAATAATGAAGCTAATGAAGCAACCTCCGAACATGCATTTGATGAAAACAATTAAGAATAATCATAGAGTTACTCAAAGTTCTCTTCTTCTGTACCTAAGAATAGACAAATAAAAGTTATTATAATAATAAAGAATTATTATACACTTAAAATATTGATGGTGACTATAATTCATTGGAAAAATAGTGTTCACTAGTTTTATATTACATTTACCCTTTCACTGTAACTATAGTATATTATTCCTCACTTTATGATAGACATAAATATTATTTCATTAACGAGACATTATACTAATTTTCTAATATATTTCTAAAAAATCATTAACTAAATCAAATATACTAATATTTTAAACTACCTTGTGCATCCCATGTTGCCATTTTCTCTCGTTGTAAATGAAATACCGCTCTCTTTTCAACATATTCCTTTACAAACATGTCTAATGTACTATTTGTCAGTTTCGCTTCTTCATTAGTATTCAAAGAAAGCTCTAATTGACTACATTCTTCATCAGTCCTTTTAATACTTATTTTTACTTTCCTTTTCAATACTTCATCACTATAGCGAGTTTTGATTATACTTTGTAAATCTTGCCATTCCTTCACATATTCTGACTCGCATATCTTTACCTGTTCAATCTCTTCAATAACCTCGTGTCTCTCTATCTGTAATTGATCAAATTTCCCCTGCATCGCTTCCAACTTTTGTTTCAGCAATTCAATACGTTCTTGAAAAGCATGCAGCGATTGAAATTTGGTTACATACATTTTCAATTGATCTCTATGCTCATTCAACAGGCCTAGAAGTTCTTTTGTGGTTAATAAGTTGACATTGTCGGGCAAAGGAAAGTCATTTGTAGTGGTGTTAGTCTCTCTAGATTTCATTCTTCATTTGTTTCAACAGGATGTCTTGTGCTTTGTTATATTGCAATCCTTGTTAATACGTTTCAAGTTTCTATAGTACAAGATCACATTACCATTGAAATAAATACCAATAATCCACACAGTATTAATGATCATCTGATTGTTTCAATTACTCGAAGATTAACTATCATGTTACGTAATCACTGAGCAAACAATCAAACATTTCAATCTTTTCCTTTCATGGGACTACAACATAACCATTGGCTCTCTACATCATCACTGTAATTTCAAAAATCAGACAAGAAGTTACCAAATGAGTTGCATTAAAGTTGCTGCCAAAGTACAACCCGCAAAGCAAGCCATGATTGTATTTCATGGTCTTGGTGATACTGGAAGAGGTTGGGCATTCCTAGCAGAACAATTACAAAGAGATGCTGCATTCGAACATACCAATTTCATCTTTCCTAATGCACCCACTATTCCTGTGACTATCGCTGGTGCTAATATGCCTGCATGGTTTGACATCTATGAAGCCACATTTAATCATAATTGGGATGTAAACGGATTTATGAGATCGTTGGAAGTCCTGAAAGATTACGTGAAGGAACAGCTGGATCTAGGGATACGATCTGAGAATATCATCGTTGGTGGGTTCTCTCAAGGTGCAGCATTGACGTTAGCTTCTATTCGATACTTACCTTGGGAAATGGGGGCATTTGTCGCCTTATCTGGATTTGTACCTATGAAGGAAAGGTTATTCAGTATGACTAATGATCATAATCGCACAAGACCCGTATTCCATGGACATGGCCTCTTGGATAATGTTGTTCCAGCAGTAAGGGCGGAAGAATCTCGTTCTTTCTTTTTGGAGAAATGTTTAATGAAACAATATTCGTTGCACACATATCCATCAATGGAACATTCTGTTTGCGAAGAAGAATTAGAAGATCTAATAAATTTCGTCAAGAAAGTTTTTGCTGACAATGAAAATGGCAAAAATTTCGAAACCTAGTATATCATTAATCTGTTAATATATATATATATAATATATAAAATATGCATCTAATTTGAATCTTTTAACGTATTTGTCGTGGGAGTCATCTTAAATATGTTCGCAGTTCTCTCTATAGTCTTTAATTTTTTTTAAGGCGAGATTGGCATTTTGCACAGGTTAAGATGGGTGAAATGCTGCAATTCGTTACTTTCAATACAAAAGGTTGAATAGATAACCACTCTCATTCGTTAGCATTTCCTTTTAATTACAAATGTCAATAGTAAATCCTATTCAGAGGGAAGAAACGGACCAGATTTCTGCTGAACAAATTCTTCAAGAAGTCTATCAAAAGAGGGAAAAACTTCAAGTTAAAAACACACCAAAAGTGGATATTCTGGACGTCGAAGAGTTAAAGGAATACCAGGGAAAGAAAAGAACCGAGTTTGAAACTTATTTAAGAAGAAATCGTTTAGATTTGAGCCAATGGATAAGATATGCACAATTTGAAGTGGAACAACATGATATTCGAAGAGCTAGATCTGTCTTTGAAAGGGCATTACTAGTCGACAATGCACATGTCCCATTATGGATTCGATATATAGATTCAGAACTAAAATTGAAATACCTCAATCATGCTAGAAATTTGTTGGAGAGAGCCATCACAAGTCTGCCGAGAGTGGACAAATTTTGGTACAAATATCTCTTTGTTGAAGAATCGTTACAAAATTGGGATATGGTACGATCTTTGTTCAAAAAATGGTGTTCCTTAGAACCCGGTGTCAATGCTTGGAATGCCTATGCAGATTTTGAAACAAGACAGGGACAATGGGATAATGTTAGAGAAGTCTATTCGCAATATGTAGCAATTCATCCAGGTGTACAAACATGGAATAAGTGGATAAAATTTGAGACTATTCATGGAAGTGTCACTACTGTAAGAACCGTCTATTCTTTAGGTTCGGATACATTAACTGCGTATGAAAGAATCGATCCAGAATTTCAAAAAAGTGTCATTGAATTTTGCATCTCATTTGCTAACTGGGAGTCTTCTCAAAAGGAATATGAAAGAGCACGCACAATTTATAAAGTATTGCTTGATAAATGGCCAAACATTATAAAATTACAAAATAATATTGTAGATTTCGAAAAAAAATATGGTGATACTTCTTCCACGCAGGAAACAGTGGTCTTTAAGAGAAAAAAAGAATATGAAATTATTTTAAAAAACTCACCACATGATTATGACACATGGTGGTTGTACCTTGATCTACTAGAAGAAAGTTTTCCTTCAGAACTCAAAGATGGGTTTGAAAGATCATTAAATGGTACACAGCCTTTGTCTAAAATAAAAGATATACAATGGAGGAGGTATATTTATTTATGGATTCGATGTTTGATATACATGGAACTGATCTTAAATGATATGGACAAATGTAGAAACTTATACAAGACGTTAATTAATGAGATAATACCGCATAAGTTGTTCACTTTTGGTAAGATATGGATAATGTACGCAGAATTCGAGATACGACAAAATGATATAGGCATAGCAAGAAAAATATTGGGTCAATCATTAGGTTTGTGTCCGAAACGTAAACTTTTTCAGAGATATATTGCATTGGAAATATCTTTGAAAGAGTTCGATCGTGTTAGAAAACTTTATGAGAAATATTTAGAATTTGATCCTGCTAATTTAAAGATTTGGATGGCTTATGCAGAATTGGAACAAAATTTGGATGATGAAGAAAGGGCTAGGTCTATTTATAACATTCTATTGCAAGAAAACCATGATATGTTAACGATACCCGTTTCTTCTAAGGTTTCTGTGATGAAAAGATTTATTGAATTTGAGACTGATGTCGAAGAATATGATAATGCCAGAGAACTTTACGAGAAGTACTTACAGATGACAGATTTTTCCCCAGAAGTTTGGATTGCCTATGCAATGTACGAAAATTCAACTCCTACAAACGATCAGTTAGAAGAATTAAGGAGTAAGATGGATGAAGTGGAAGATGAAGAAGTCATATTTGAGACAACGGAAATAAATCAGGGACGTGCAAGAGCAATATTTGAAAGAGGTCTAAGATATTTTAAAGAAAGTAATGAATCAAGTAAAAGAAAACTTTTGTTAGAAGCACTGAAGGGTTTCGAGGATGTTTATGGTGATTCTAACACACAGGATGAGATGCAAAAAAGAATGCCACAACAAATAAAAAAAGTTGAGATGGAAGATGGCATAGAGCATGAATTTATTGATTTCGTTTTTCCCGATGATTCAACGTTAACTCCAAATGCGTCTAAGTTCTTAGCACTTGCCCAAAAGTGGAACGAAGAACAAAATCATTAATGTTAATCAATCTTTAATGATATATATAAATATTAGTAAATTTTCTCCTTAAATGTAGCACAAAAATCGAAATAAATTAAAAACTAGTTAGTAAACAAAATACACACCATTGTTGGAGTTATAAAGTATTGTTACCATAATCACAGTCCTGGAGGGCCGGACAAACCTGGCGGCGGTGTGGTACTATATGAAGCCTGCCCTGGGACGCCAGGAGGCCCAGTAACTGTATTACTTAACCCAGGCATTGGAGTGAGACCTGGGGGTTCATTCACATTCATTCCTAAGGGTAGAGATTCAGAATTTAATTTTGGTGGGTATTTGATATTCGTAAAATTATTCACAGATACTGAGGGAGTGTTTGTATTTTCATGGAACAAGTTAGTAGGCTGCATACCTGGTACTAAATTCTGAGTGGGCATGGGAGGCGGTGTATTATTAATATATCTTCCAGTGGATATTGGTCTGTCAAAATTTCTGCTAGGCATTCTTTGGAAGCCATTTGTACCATTATATCTTGACTGTTGTTGGAATCTCGACTGTTTACCTTGTACTGGCTGTTGCTGGAATCTTGCGTCAATATGCCTTCTCTTGGTATCATTTTGATCACTATATACGCCATAACGATTGTTATAAGAAGTATTCATTGGTGCAGAATATGTCGATGTCGAAGTTGTGCAGTCCCTAGTAGTATGACCATTTTGTCCACATTTTCTACATACTATCATTTGAGCGAAAGTTTCCTTGTTAGGACAATCATACTTTTTATGACCTTGCAATCCACATATAGGACATGGTCTATTATCTTCTCTTAAGGTACCATTAAGTTCAGCAAGCTCTCTAAGTTGCCCTCTCTTCAAATCATTTTGACCTTCTGGTGAAGTGACAGCTTTAATTACCACGGCTTGGCAACATTTGATACCTTTCTCTATCTTCTCTTCTGAATCTGCAATAATTACGCAATGCAATGGATCTGACATATCCGTAGCTCCCTTTGGAAGGTCGCTTGAATTCTTCCCCTCTTTTACAGAACCGCGGCCTCTAATGGCAATTTTACAACCAGAATCCTCTTGTAACTTCTTTAGTGTGTTCCCACGAGGCCCTAATAATAATCCTACAAAATTAACATTTGGATATTGTTCTACAGGAATATAATATTTATCCTGGAATCTGGTTATTCTCACATAATCAGAGGGAGCAATAAATCCTGGCACAGTTCTTTCTGCAATCTGTACCAGTCTATGTCTCTCTTCCTCCAATTTTCTTTTATACCTTTGTTCTGCTGTATTAGTTCTTTTCCCCTGCTGGTCGTAGGTAGGAGGTGGGGAAGGAGATCGATTCTTTCTTTTTGGTGGCACAATATCGTTGGCAAGCAGTTTCAAAGTAATTTCTTGTATTCTAAATAGTGTTTGATACATTGTTATCTGCTCATGTGTTAAAGCACCAGTGATTCGTGTCGGTAAACGAACTATAATTTGACTGTTGGTGGGTTTCTTACTCCATAGCCCATCGTTAACCATATCGGGAGCTGGACTGCGACTGCTGGGTTCTCCTAGTTCTGACATATTAGATAAAAATACTGTGTATATGCAACAAATTTCTAATATGCTATCTAAATCTTGCACTCTTAAAAGTGTTTCTATATTGCACTGTATTTTGTCGTCTTGTAGTTGACTCAGTTTGATGAATATGGAATACTTGTAATTTTCTTAAACATGACACTACAAATTTTTCAAGCAAAATTTTGCGATGAGAAAGAGAATAAAGACAAGACTATTACAAGAGAGAACATTCACAATTACGTACACTACGAGTAGAATATTTGGAAGTTTTCTTAAAGATCTTATTGTTTCAATTTCTGTGTGTTCTATGAATTTATGTATTGATATGATTACATCTATGGTATACAATTTTCTTTATACTTGAGCTAGCATATCTGTAACCAATTTCTTGACGAGGTCGAAAAGCTCTGAGGGTGGCCCATCTATAATTGTCTCACCTTCACTTACTTTCATTACAGCAACTTTGTCATCTATAACCAGCATACCTTCACCTTTAAATTCAGCAACGTGATGGATTGCAGTCAATTTCCTTTTCAATTCCACCAATCTGACATCACCGACAGAAAGGGACCCGCTAGTATGTATTTTTGCCATATTATGCATCGGCTTCAAAACAAGTTTCGATTTTTTGGTTGGTTGACCGTTAGCCACAGATTGTTCATTGGTAAGTTGGCCTGTGACATGAGCGACAATATACCGGTCACTTATTCTTTGCCACTTTAGCATATCGTCTAATTCAGGAGCCAGAGAAAGTTCTAATGATTTGAGCGTAGTAGTAAATTCAGTATCTTCATTTAATGGTAAGACGACGACTTCTGTTCCTTTTTCTCTAACTTTATCTATTAAACTCGCATCTTGATTAGCTGGAGAGCCTCTGAGGATCAGTTTTTTTGGCTTCAAAGAAGGCCAAATAACAGATACAGACCTTTGGTCTACAAGACTTTCCATATTGATATATGTCATCATGCATCTGAAGGACAATTGTTCATTACTTTCTACCCGGCGTTGTGCAATATTATTCGTGCTCAACGAATCCAAATTGTCAAAATTATTTGGCTCTTGCGGTAATTGTCCACTATGTTGTTTCTTATTCGTTTGTTGCTCTGGGTCATATGAGTCCTCATCTAGGTTAATATCCTGATGGGTTAAACCTCTCCGTTTTAGTTTTAACACATTTTCTAATTGTTTCTCTTCATCTTTCGGTATTAGCATATTAAAGTCAAACATAGTACCATAATCATCTTGTTTTATTTTTACAGGGTGGAATTGAAACATTTTGTGTTTCAGCAATGATGTTTTTTGTATTATTACATCCACAGGTGTTTGTATCCTCAGCGTGTTGCTAGTTCTAGAACTTAATGGATCAGCCTCCTCGTCATCTTCATCATCTTCCTCATCCTCTTCTTGTCCAATGGTCACTTCTCCATGTACAGATGTTATACTCCTTAGACGACTATCGTCGCCCTTCTTCAGTGACTGAAGAAGCTTATCTTTTTCTAGTTTCCTTTTTTTTACTGCTTCTTGAAACTTTTTGCTATCTTCAATATCCACCGTATTAAACTTGACTTTCTTACTGATAACAGTTTGAGCAAAATTAATTGATTCTCCCTCCTGGATTTTTTGTTCTCTTTCCATTTTCAGCCAATAATTGTACATAATGAAGGGTATTGACTCCTCATTATTGTTAACATACTTAGATGTTAATATAACAGTTGTCTGATCGGAAATACCTAATTTTTCAATGACATTACTAAATAAAGAGTCAACTTGTGAAACAAAGCAAATTTTGGAAGTACCACTATAATTATTCACTTCCTCCGGTGTGATCACTTTAAACTCAAACTTATTCCCTAGTTCGAATGGACCTTCATTGCCTCTGGATTCCCATGTTTTCAATAAGGATGATGAAAGCCATTCCAACATGGATTTTGCATATGTTAGAGCCCTCCCTCGAGAGTATGAAATCAATAATATAGGCAGGCGATTATACAATCCATTCTTCAAATTTTCATACAGGAAATCATGAACCAGTACAAATATATCTAAAAATTTCCCTCCAATTTCAATCGGGATTACAGCAGTCCCATTGCTACTTAAAGCCCTTCTTATAGAATCCTTAAATAGTTTTGCACGTTTCTTAAAAGGTTTCACTGAACCAAATTTATCAAACGATGTAATTATACCGGATGGTCTTAGCAAAGTAGAAAGCGGCTTCCCCATGTTGTCGAGTATGGATGCTGCGTTTAATATGGTATCTCGTGTATGGTTCCACCTTAAAGCATAAACTAACTTTTCAGAATATGTTGAAATACACCATATAGACCCACCAGGGTTAACACCCGCATTTAATGCAAAGAATGACAAACCATCAAAATTGGACCTCATATCAATTAATTGAGAATATTTCAAGATCTGTATGTGATCAAATGAAGCCTCTATATCTTCCAATTCCATCTTGTTAGTATCCATATAAGGACCAATGATTCCCATTGCTGCATACCATTCAATGGTTGAGACTCTACCCAAATTGGCCACAGGTAAAGTGGAATAGACTGCAATTCTAGATGTGAAGTGAGAAAGAAAATTTTCATAAAGTAATGTATATGCTCCCAGGTGTTCAATAGTAGGTTGCGATAATAATACTATATCTACTTCAGGTATTAACTTGGACCAATATGAAGCACAATCTTCATATGATACTTTCGAACTATTCCAACCGGGGTCCATTAATATGGTAACGTTGTCAAAGCGCAGCACTGTTCCCACGACTTGTTTGGTGTCATCACTACAACAACTAACATGGTAAGTCATTTCTTCTTCTATATCCCTCTAATTGACCTTCTACTGTATCTTCTTGAGATTGTTTAGTTTTGTCATAAAGACAAAGTCTGCATTCCTTTCTCATAAATTTCGAAATTTTCACATCACCGAAAATTCAACACTAATGGGATCTTCAGATGAATTAAAAGAAGTTAACCATGGCACCTTCATGACTGACTGAATATAACACAGCGTGAAATACTACAATGTTTGATGAATTACCAACAATCCTAGGTGTATGTCTCGTTGATTTCCATCACAAAAGAGGACCTGAAGTAGAATATTGGTATGGTTTGCCTGAGAAATATATAACAAGTGAACTTTGGCCAAATCTACCGTTCCAAGCTTTACCTGACGGTTCTCATTCATTTGAAGAAACATTTGCATACTTTACATTGTTGTATCACATGAAAATGAATTTTTGTCCCGAAAATCAAAGAGATGCCTCTAATTTACCAGAGGATTGCCTGAATGAGTATACTACATTGTTTGCCATATCATGTTGCAGACAAATCAATAGCGACATGCTTCTACATAAAAGTTTAGATGTAACAAGATCTACGGTACAAAAAGCAATAGTGGTGATAGCGAAGAAACCTATATTTGGACAAATTAAGGATAAGCTAAGTATTGTCACTAAGGCATACTTTCTCCAGCATGATTTTGAGGATAAAAGTATTATTATATCATTATGCGATAATTTGAAGTCTATTTACAATCAACCTGAGCCAGCTCAAATTGGAAGAAGTGTTGATAATGGATTATATGTTGGATTGTGTCTTCGTAAAATACTCTATGATTTTAAAAAGGAAGTGTTAGTGATATTAAAGGCACTACTATTGGAAAGGAGGATTATATTCTATGGAAGTGATGTAGAGTTATTATGCAATTTACAATTTGGGTTAATAAGCCTGATTCCGAATTTGATCTCCAATTTGCAAGATTCTGGTAGTCCATTATTATATCATAACGTGAATGAATTAAAGACAGCAGATTCATTCAAGTCAAGTGATAGGGAGTCTGTGTTACGATTTCTTGGCTTGCCCTTGCAAATATTTGAAAAAGGTGGCATGTTTTCACCATATACTCCATTACAACAACTTAATGATATTAGGTCGGAAACCACCAAATTCTTCATGATTGGTACATCGAACTCCCTTTTATCAGAACAGAGGGAGGAATTATGTGATGTGTTCATTAATGTGGATAATATATCTATTGAGATAATTGATAAAAATCTAAATCAAGTGTTGCAGCTGACTTCACAGGACAGAAAATGGATTGAATCAATTGTCAATTTAGTTTCAGATACATGGAATGAGAACGATGAGGAAACACCGAAGAATTCTCAATTTGAGGGTAGTGAAGATTTCATCAGATGGCAATTTGAAGAATATTTCACTTGTTTACTTTCCTCAGTAAAATTATATGATTATTTTACAAAATGTAATACCAATAACACCATCATGCAGGCTGTCCCTGAAGAATGGAAGGATGGTAAACCTATCCAATCATTTAATGCTGACTGGATCCATGCTTGGAAGAATACTCAGAATTTTGAAATATTCAGCACTGTCACAGATGATAGGTTGTTTGATCTATTTCCTGCCAAACATCCATATAACGGTGTTGATGCGTTGAAGGCTCTGCAACAGAAATTTACCACCACATTCCAGAATTTGAAAAGAAATAATAATAATAATAATAATAATAATGTATCAGATAAGGAATCTATAACTTCAAACCATAATAAATCATTAGAAACGACTGATAATGCCAATGAATCAGACACTCAATTAGCAAAAATGCCGTCGAGGACATCGAATGTTTCCAGTAAAGAAAAATCACAATCTAACGTATGGGCGACTTGGAAGGATTTCTTCAATAAGAAGACAGTAAGTGAACTTTCAGAGCAGAACGACATTCCCTCATTAACATCAAGTTCTCCCTCTACAGTCGAAACGATGGAGATACCGCGGGAGAATCCGGCAAAGAAGGCATTTGAGAGTGCATTAATGGGGTTAGGTTTCCACCTTCCAGTTCAGAAGCCATCTGAGAAGGCCAGGGGAAGTGTGGTAAAGGCTAAAGAAGGAAATGAAGAGAATAAATCGAAGGTTGATAATCAGAATAATGATAATAGTATGAATGATCATGATTCAATGAGGACTCAAAGTACGGTTGAAAAATGTAGTCATGAGAATTTGAAACAAGAAGAACCTGTTATAGAATATGTAAATGCCAATGACGCTAAGGTACCGTTAATGAAGGAATAACATAGTGATGATATCAATATTTTGATTATAGCCAATTATCTAATACATATTTTACTGTTAAATGGCAGCTTGCTAGCAAATAATTCAAGTATTTTTCTCAAAAAAAAAAAAAAAAAAAGGGGAGAGCGGGGAATTGAACCCCGGGCCACCCGCATATTTGAAATTAAATTCCCAAAGCGGGTATCATACCACTAGACCACACTCCCATAATAATATATTGTTGTGTTGTAGTACAGTCTTGCCAGCCTTTATTCCAAAGCTTATAACTATATTACTTGTTTTTGTATTCCAATTATAAAAGTAACTTATGAAGAGTAGGAACATATTTCCAAAACACCAGAAATACCTGTCCTTTATATACGTTTAATTCATACATGACTGACTTGGCTGGTTGTGGCTTACTTTGATTGACTTTGATTGACTTTGATTGACTGTGGCTGACTGTGGTTGACTGTGGTTGACTGTGGCTATTCTATACTATTGTGTTAACCTACTTTAACAATTATAACATCTTCCTCCTTCAATCAATGCCAGCTAATTGTTTGAACCCTTGTAATAGTGACTTTCTTTTAACACCAATAAGCAGATTGAATTCATCTTTTGGATAGACACAAGTTAACTCTGGATCAACACCTTGCATCTTACAGTAGTAT
>JAJLTG010000056.1:0-73447 GCA_030568095.1 Naumovozyma baii
AGGACAGTCAAGGCTTCCCATCTACTGGTACTACGACTTCAATAATTCCTCCACCATTTTCTATCCCACTACCATATACTACCACTGTTACCACAGACAATTTGACTGCGTCTGAAATTGTATCGTTTTATTCTACCAATTCGAATAGTAAAGTTGCCACAGGTACCACTACAATTCCATTGACACAGACTCAAGTTACCACTACTACAGTTACAGAATATTTAAAAGGTACAGTGTATGAATCATCTATTTTTTACAGTCAAGGTACATGGCATAGTTCATTTACTTACTCTACCACTGTTGAGACATATTTGATTAACACAAGATCAGGAAATGTGGTTTCTTCTCAATTATAAGGAGATTTGCAATTGTCTTTTTTACCTAGATAAACAAAAAAAAGCTTGTATAATTTTTTTTCATTCATCTCTATCTATTTTTATATCTAATAAAAAAAAGAGGAAAACAAATCTAACTTTTCAGGACGAATGTGAAGAACTGAAGAACTATATTAAATCAATTAACGAAATAAGTGAATTGTTCATCCCCGCGTTATGTATTACCCTATATATTAGTCATTAGCGATATCATCCACGTCATACTTGAAAAATTGTTTCAAATTGGATCTTTAAACCACTCAGACACAACATTTGTACTAGCATAGTCAAATTTTCTATTCTTATGGGTTTTCTTGCCTCTGTCAGATCTGAAAATGAATTCTTAGCGACAGCTGGACTATTGGATGTATGATGTTTTAATACCTTTACCTTGTTTGATCTCGATATCTTGTCTACATTTATGCACAATTATATTTTTAACGTATTTTTAAAATCGTATCGTCTCTCGATGACCAATTCCAAGCCTGTGACATAATTGATTTTTTTTCTTTTCATACTTCCATATCATATGCTCAATAGCTCAGCAGTCCACTCAAAAGGAAGAATAAAGTTAGTATATGGTATAGTTACTCTAATATCAAACTTTATGCTATTCTTCCTCCTCTTCTTCTCCTTTAATATGTCTAGTGCTTCATCGTGTGAAATGTACTAGGAACTTTTAATAAATTTCCATTCTCCTCTTATTGGTAAATGAAAAGTTATCTATAAATCCCAAAATATTATCATATTTATCATACTTTCCTTCACGTTTTCTTTTGTATACTGTAGCGGCAGTAACTGTAATGGTGTTAATCAACATACTATACCTACATAAGAATTTACAACTATCACAACTTCAAAGCATATGGTCATGAGATAATTGTATTAGATTGTCTATTTTGGATTAAATAGGGTGAAGGAGTTCCCTTAATCTCGTTGGTAAACCGTATCCCAAATAATATTCCTTCGATCACCATTCATGTTGAACGGATATTCAGTCTTACTGGACAACTTTACCATAAAAAAGAAGTTCACACGTTGATGCTCTATTTGAATGCCTTTCCATATAAAAATTATTTTTAGTTAGTATTAAGTTTCATTAAATAAATTCAGAAAAGAGTACTTGGGAAGGGGCTATTGCTCTCAAACATTTTCAACTGCAGGTGCTGCTCCTGGATCCCCAGTGAAAAGATCCGATGAGAAAGTTGAGAAAGACAATTTTTATTGAGTTGCTATTATATCTTATTGTATACCATTTTTGTTTATTACTCTAATCTAGGGTCACTATAGTTGGGTAAAAATGCTGTAAATTCTACAAATCAATTGATCTTGAAAACTTAATCACATTCTAAACTGCAGAAAATTTGTACTGAGTACTAAACCTCTTCTTTCATACAAATTTCATTTTTAGGACAAATTATTTAGCTAGGTAAATACAAAGATTAAATTCCTGGAACCTAACCTTCAATTTCCAAGTTTCAAGATGTAAACGCTTCTTGAACTACTAATTCCTCAGTCATACAAAATAGGTTTTGGTGACAGAATTAGCAAAGACTTCGCTGAAATGAGACGATATGATAATATATTCTTAATGAAAATTGGTTCTTATTTTTACTATATAGTCCTATATAAGCTAGTGTTTAATGTTGATTTTCTATATAAAATTATTTTTAATAATTATATTTAAGGAACATAGAAGAACAGCATAGAGCAAGTGTATACTATGAAGAATATAAAAAGGTGATTATGATATTACTTACATATCGGATGTTAACTATTCTCAATAACTTAAATCTTCCAAATCTTTCTTCATATTTTATAATAAGTTCTACATTATCATCCAGATTAATATTTTGACTACTGTTACTAAGTGACATTTAGCAGTACTCGTTTGTTTTAGGTTCGGAATCGAATAGCACTTGTTAGGAAAAGGGAAAAAGAAAAACAGATGAAGAAGAAATGCTAAACCAGTTAATATATGACATTATCTAGTTTATAAAAATGATAAATTAGAATGTTTGATAGAGCGACTTAAGGTTTGCAACGCAATTTCACATCTAAAGAATATGCTAAAATATTAGTAGGATCAACCTGCATTTTGAGAATTGCATCCATAATTATAACCTGTATAATTATTACCTTGGTTCGGCTGACTAGTTTGTTGCCGTTGCAGCAAAATATAATATTGCTGATAATCAGGTTGTTGCTGTGGGGTTAATTGATCTATAAGTACATTACTGCCTTGATCAGAATTTCGCTGTTGTTGCTGTTGTGGTTTGGAAAGTACATCAAGCTGTTGTGATTGAGTTTGATAGTAATTAAATCCATTGTTTAGGATATAATCTGGGTATTGCCCATTCATATCATATCGTGAATGAGCATACGGAAACTGCTGTTGTTGATAAAAATAACTATAATTTTCTTGTTGTGCAGCAGCAGCATTAGAAGCATTATCATGGAGGTATCCCTGTTGAGTGATATATGGAGTACGCTGCTGTTGACCATAAGTAGTTCCTTGGGTGCCAAACATATTAGGATATGTATAACCAAACTGATTTTGGTACATATAATACTGTTCCTGATGTTGCTGTTGTGAGACTTCAGATACTGTTGGTGATTGTTGTGAAGTCATATTTGGTGCCATCTCCGATGGTGATTCTTGATTTAAAAGTGCCTGAAGGGATGCGTTAGTTGTACGTTGTAATTATGGTTCAGTAGTTTCCGGTTGCTTTCTTGCTGTTGTATTTTCCACATTAACCGGCTCCGATGACATATGAGAAGTAACTGATTTATTGCCGGAAACTACTGTGGACCTATCTGAAATAAAACTTTCACCTATTTTAAAAAACCTAGCATTGCTTTGCTCAGCTTCCTCTTCCTCTTCATTGGACTCCTCTTCCTCTTCCGATGATGATGATGATGATTGTTCCTCACTTGTATCCATTCTTACGATCTCTGGCGCTTTATTCTTTGTTATCCTAACTGGTGGTTCCTCTTTATTTTCATTACTTGCATCTTCTTCCTCACTGGACTCGCTAGACTCATCAGCTCCTTTTACCTTCTCTCCGGATGATTTCTCCTCCTCTTCGCTGGAATCACCCTCACTTGATTCTTCATCTTCAAGAGATTCTTCCTCGTCCTCGCCAGAAATTTCCTCCTCGTCGGTAAATTCTTCTTCCAGATGTTTTCCCTGTGGCATATTTATCTTTAGTGATTCTAAATTCTCTAACGGAGATTTCTTAGTACTAATATTTTCCTGTTTAACAGTGGTTTCCTTCTTGACCTTTTCTGTAGCGATAATAGCCCAGAAAACATTTTCTTTGTTTTAGTTGTTATAGATGGATGTATTGGTAAAGAAGGAAGATTCATTTCTGTAATTTGTTTTGTTAAAGTATCCTGCCCTACATGCTTAGAAGAGATACTATTTTCTCTTCTCTCTGGTTGGTCTTCTTCAAAATCATTTACTTTGGTAGGAATATTATTATTTGGAACTGCTATAGCGTTGCTCTCTACAACAGACGTCCATGAAGTCTTTTCAGAGATAGGTTTAGAAATAGATTGTGCGAAAGAGTTTAACGCTTTCAATTTTCGAGGTTTAGTTTGAATTGGCTTATTCTTTAATTTCTCTTGTAAAGGGGCAGCTCTCCTCTCTTCAAATAACTCCTGTTCTGGATCAATTAGTATATACGATTTATCATAATCAGAGTTGGAAAGAGAACGACTATAAATTGTAGTTCGATTCTCCTTCTTTGCAGGTTTCCTTACTTCATCCCATTTGGTAACAGAACCTGAAGTTATCTTATCGATAATAGTTTCTAAATCATTATATTCAGTTACCAAATCAATCAAACCATCATTTGTCCAATCTGGGAACAGTTCTTTTAAAGTGTCTAATTTGGATTGTATAGCAGAATTTATCTTTTTCTTATTCTTCAATGTAGTCATTCGTAAATGGGAGGTATATTTAGATGTGTAGATAATGGTATGCAGGTTTTTTTTTATGATATGAGAATATGGAAGTACAATGCAAACACAAAAAAATAAAGATATTAAAATGAAAAACAACAACAGCAGACTTGTTGATAGAATAGGTGTGATAAGAGGCGATAATGCTGTGAATTTGTATTTATTCTCGACATATCTTCAAAATGTCATTAAACCCCTTTGCCTCCACAATCAAACTTTGATGTGAAATTCATCCATCTGTTAGTCCCCGTCCATGGCTGTTTTCAGTGACCTGAGGACACCAAAGGAATGCTGATCCACATAAGTTAAAGAGAATATTAACTATTTAAATATATCTACAAGTCTGGTAATATTCTTGTTCATACAACTATACATATGTAGGTTTGAATCGTTGATTATTTCTTATCGTTTGAAGATTCCGATTGTAATTCACCACCATTTTCGAAAGGAGCCTCTTTTCTTGCCTCATCTAAAGTTGGTTTAATCTCCTGTTTTATCAATGCGGCATTGACACATGCAGAATAAGCATACCATTGCTTGGAACACTCATTTTCGATAGATTTACCCTTAAGAAATTTCTCACTGTACCATTCATTGAAGCAATCATCATATTTTTTTTTCAAATGTGTACATTCCGGAGCAAAACTTTGTGACATTATATTTCCCATTTATTTTATTATTAGTATGTCGAGAGCTGTTTGCTTTTTCCTACAGATGCGTTCCCTTTTATTTACAATGGAGGAAACCCACTTGGAACTTCGTTGTCTCGAGAAATCAAATACAACACTATTTAGCCGACCAGGGTAACACGTAAATACATCAATTAAATTGCCAAAATATGATTAGTTCGTTGGAAAGTGAATTACTAATTGCTCTGTATGCTCGTCATTAGGTTGTTCCTTGGTGCTGTGTCCATTGCTTCGATTATTGACTGAGACTTTCATGGGAGAACTATTTATTAGGTTCGAAGCAGAAGTATTCTCTGAGATGGAGTTGTTCGTCTCATTGACATTTAGGTCGGGTTCCTTTGTCTTGGTTAAAACCATTGGAGATGGCAACACACTTGAACTGGAACCATACTGCTGTTGCAATAATAAAGATACCTTCCTCTTACGGTTTTGTCTTTGAATTGTACTCTCATCTACGTTCACATTTTCATTCGGATTTTGCTCATCTTCATCACTGGATTCGGGAACATTCAAAACTTGCCCCGTAGAGGTAACATTCGCGGTAAAATACCCATCTTCTTCGTGTTTCTTTCCTGTACTATTAGAGTTGCCTTTATTCAATTTAGGCATTATTATCTCACTGCTAGAATCCAAACCATTATTCCTTCTTTTCTTATTTACATTCTGTGGAAAAATACTATCCGGGCTTTGTAGAAATGGTTCATTGGTGTACACTTCTTCATTTTCCCTCTTTTGCTTCCCTTTCTCTAATTGACCAGGAATTGCCAATGTTTCATTCAAGTGTAAACTTAAATCAACGTTTGCTGTCTGTTGAAACATAATGCTCAACCAATTGGTGTTATCGACAATTTGATCACAAATCGTGGAATATTTCCTAACATGAGGTATAATATCTTGAGTAATTTTTTTAAAACAGGAACTTAAATTGGAATCAATTTTTTGTAAATTTAACGTAATTTCTTGATCTAATTTTTCAATACTTACCTCAGTGTTTCCACTTGCATCTACACCATTATTCGAATTCATAATTGGATAATCTGTATACCTATTAAATAAGATAATCATATATGCTACTTGTTCGATGAAGAAGTAGCCTGCTTTTGTTTCATTTTGTTTTGACTTTTATAGATCGCTAAATATCACGACCCGCTGCCTCCTTCCATTTGTCTCTGGATGTCGAAAAACAACGATAATAAATGCTTCGACATTAAATACAAATGTATCAGAAATGCTTCATCATAACGTAAAACCAGAGGGTAATATATTCAATATTGAAACAAAAGACCAATATACATATATGAATAATGGATCATGGCACTAATTGCTTTTATACTAAATTGATAACATATTACTTTGAATAAGATCTTGAAATGATGGTTAACCATCCTTTTGAAACTACTCTGTTGAACTCCTTTAATCAAAGTTGTATCTTAGTGATGTTCAACTCTAACAAATTTACCAATAAATTGCTGCATAAAACCTAAATTTGACTACATTACAATCTTGAATAAAACAGCATATATTTTGGGAACTATTTTCATGGGTTCAAATAAACAATCTTTTACTTTTCAGTAAAACAAATCGATAGATTAGGCGATAAATTCAATATTATACATAGTTAAAAAGAACAAATCAGTTAATAATGCATAAAGGAAGATATATCAGTAGCAAACAAGAAAGTATATAATTTTATGAAAACTTGATAATTACAATAATAACATGGCGGCACCAACAATAGCCATACCAACGTTTGCCACTCTATGCAGAGCATCATTGGTAGTTTGTTCAGCAATTGTTTGAGATGAAGTTGTTGATGATTGAGAAGAGTGTTGTGCAACACTCGAAATCGTGGTGGCGTTTGGAATGTCGGCAGCAGAGGTAGTCTTAGCATTTATAACAGCTTCATCTGCCACAGCAGCAGAACTAGTAGAACCTGCAGAGGCAGGAGAGGCTGCAGAGGCAGCAGAAACCTTAGAGCTAGTACATGATTCATCGCAACTCGTAACAGTAGTAAAAGCAGTGCCATTAGAAGTAACAGTAACCATAACATCTTTGCCCGATGCAGCAGCAGTAGTGATCGCTGCAGAAAATACCGGAGTAACTATGCTTTCACCACTTAATGGGCAGTCGGTAACAGTCAAGTAAGTAGTGTTCTCATTAGTCACAGTGATGACAGAACCACCGTTAGCACTAGCGGAAGAATAGATAGACTGGGTGCAGGCTTCGTCACAGTGGGTAATGGTCTTCAAAGTAGTCGAGTTAATGTTAGTGGTCTTGGTAACAACACCTGCAGAGGTACCGTTAGCGTAGATGGAAGAGCTTTCAATATTTGACGTACTTTGAACCAAAGAAGCACTGACAGGGTCGGCAACGGAAGATGGCACAATAGATGTGGGTGCTTCACCTACAGATGTTTCTAGAGACGAGGAAGAAACTGCAGAAGTAGAGATTGCATCTACAGATGTTTCTAGAGACGAGGAAGAAACTGCAGAAGTAGAGATTTCATCTACAGATGTTTCTAGAGACAAGGGAAAAGCTGAGACGGATTCACTAGAGGGCAAACGAGATGAGGAGACAGTAGATGTTATGGCTCTTCCCGACCCACCACTAGAAGAAGAAACAAAATTGTCATTGCTAGAACTTGGTATATAGGTATTTGTGTGTGTGACAATTGTTGTGATAGTAGTTTGATCTACAACAGCAGATTTAGTAATATGATGTGTAGTGGTGGATGTTGTGTGACCAGTAGTGGTAACAGTGGTTGTGATATAGTTAAAACTGATAGATCTGGAAGGTTCAGCGGCTGTGGTACTGATGACAGTATCGGTAGTAGCACTGTTGACAGCATCTGTAGTAGCACTGGTAACATCAGCAGTAGAGGAAGTCTTGGCAACAGAACTGGAAGTAACTGGGGATGTAGAAGTACTAGAAGAGGTAGAAACGATGGTGGAAGAAATAGGAGTGGAAGTAGAAATTGAAGTATGAGTGGGCATAGAAGTGGAGGTGGTTAGAGGAATGGAAGACGCAGTATTAGCGATCACGATACCTCTAGCGGATAAAGATGAAGAAATAGCTGGTGCCAATCTAGTAGAGTACCATGGGACACCAGTAATCATTGATGTAATTTCAGCTGGGTCAATGTCGGTAAACATTGTGGTAAATTTGTTGTCTGGGTCAGTTGCTATTAGAATTTTCATAACAGCCTTTTCAATGACAGCTGGATAGGCCATATCTGGATGTTCTCTTTGCATAGCATAATATGAAGCCAAGTTATTACGGATATCATTGACATAAACAGCCAGCTCGATCATGTCAACATCTAGAGAATCAGCAGCCATGGTAGTCAAGGCATTTGTGGTAAGTGCAGTAGCAGATAATAAACTGAACAAGTTAACTAATTTCACCATTTTTATGTTATTATATGCTAATTTGAGTGGTGATAAATTATGCCAAATAATAAAAACTAACAATGAGAGTGTAAAATCACATTTCCAATTCATAATGCTGTTTCTTTATATAACTCTTTCATAGCTTCCAGTTTGAGTTATCAAATGCGTACCTAGGCAAAAATAGTTTTTGTTGACAGCCTTTCGTATATGATAGTTCGGTCAACATGGGACCAAAATGACAGCCATATCGTATAATTAAGTAAATTATGGTACTATGTATGAGGTGAACGTTGCTTGAGTGATGATTTGCACGCCTGTTTGTGGAACAGATAAATCCATTACCAAAATGCCAATTCGATTTACAGGAACAAATGTAAAATTCAGTAAAGGCATATTTGAAAGGCTTACCAAATTTACGTGCGAAATTTCTCAGAAGTACGTTCAATGGTTTAAACGCAGAAAGTAGGCATTATTGTGTAAAATGTCATAACGCGTAACTCTTGAACGATATTTTCGTGCCATTTATACGTAGTAGTTTGACTATTATTAAGAGATATCTTCGTACCAATTAAATTATTAATGTTTCTAAAATCTAGTCGTTTATCCTTGCGTTATTTTATTGATAATTACAACAGTACTTTTTAATTATGTAACGGTCAATGCCAGGAAAGTTTACAAATTTTTACTTTCGTATACAAAAAAGCACTGATAGATTAAGGTGTCACCAATGGTAATTGAATACCACTGGAATTATTAGAGTATTTTGGAGTATGTTCATGCTACTTATTTCAAGCGACACTCTATTATTTCTCTCTCATTGAATTGTTTTATAAATCCAAACATGGTTTTTATATTGTTTTAACAATAAAATCTGTAAATAAATTTGAAAACGATTTTTTTATTTCAATAAATGATACAATGGATTTTTATATGAATAATAATGATACAATATATATAATCTAGGAATATAATTCGGTCAGCCAATTATTTATTCTTTTAAACTTATAACAATAACATACCAGCAGCACCGACGATACCAGCACCTAGACCGACAAATTGCTTGGCAGCACCGTTAGCAGTTTGAGCAGTAACAGCATGAGTAGAGGAAGCCTTAGATTTAGACTTTGTACAAGCTTCGTCACAGGAAGTGATGGTTTCCAAAGTAGTGCTCAAGTCAGTGGTGGTGACGAAGGCAGAGGATGAACAGTTAGTGACGGTAGCGGTATTGTAGAAGAGGGAAGTTTCTGTTTTGGTGGTATTAGCAATGGTACCATTTGTGAAAACTGGAGCAGAGGTAGCGGCAGCAGAAGTAACGACAGCAGCATCGGCGGTAACAATACCGTGAGCAGATAGAGCGGCTTCGATAGCTGGGGCCAATCTGGAAGAGTACCATTCGACACCAGTCAACATGGAGGTAACTTCTTCACCTGAGATACCAGTCAACCTAGAAGTGAAATCATCGTTGGAAGTGTCACCTAGAACAACGGATTCAATGACTGGTGGGTAGGCTTGATTTGGGTTAGCCTGAGCCTTAGCTAAGTATTGTTTCATGTTGGCCTTGATATCCTTGACGTAGACAGCCAATTCAATTAGGTTGACGGTTTCATCAGATGGAGACAAAGTAGTTAAAGCGTTGGCGGAAGCAGCAAACAAAGCAGCGGAGGTAGATAATTTGACCATTTTTTAGTTCTTGTAAATTGGATTATAAGCGAGTGTACAGGTTGATTTCTTTAGACATGAAAAAAAAAAATAAAACAAAAGAAAAAGAATAAACCAAGGAAAAGATTGATAAACAAGGTTAATTGTGTTTATATAAGAGGAAGCATTGTTGTTCATTTTATTTCGTCTTTTGCTTAAACGGCGAAAAAGCTTGCTTGTTGTTTGTTTGTTTAAACTACCCAGAGAAACTTACTGAGCTGCATCGTTCAAGAGATCTAAGGCCGTCAAGAAAGGATAGTACCAAGAATGAGCTGGAGAATATGAATATCGACTAGAGGGACCGCATTGAGATAGATGCCAACGTCAAAGTTTCCAACGTCTGCCCCACTGCTCAGTTCCTTGAACGAAAGCGCATACAAAAGTTTTCCTGCGCCATTTGTTACAATGCATTGTATAACCCGCAGTCCCGATTCTCTCTTTTTTATTGTCTATTTCCAGAATTGGAAATAGACACCTCGAACAAGCAATAAGCATGTCGGACGCGATACGAGGCCATCGCACTGCACTCTTTCTTTGTCAATTTTACATTCTCAATGGATTGTTGTGGGAAGAGTTCACACTCAAATGTGCGACTTTGATTCGTACATTGACACCTTGCAAACCTCAAAACGCATCGTGGAATTGTTTCTTTTGGAAAGATGATATTAATTATTAACATGGGGGTGTATATCTAATTTCATGTGCGCAATACACAGAATAGCTTTTCGCACTGACGCAATATTGTAAATAGAGTATCTCTACGATGGGAAGGCATTGAAACTGCACGAAAACAAAGCTAGCAATGTGCTTCTATTGGTAACTGCGTATAAACTATGTATATGCTTGTTCCGTTCTGACCCTTGCAAATTATAAGGGTACCGAATAAGTTTGAAATGGAAGTAGTTGTGCAGCACGGAGAATCAAATCTGCACTAGTATATTAAGTTTATAAGATTACTTGCAAGCATCTTAACTGCAAATATTAACAGCCATAGTAGTATATGCACTGACGATATATTAAGACGGTTTTTAAGATTTTATGCCAGAAAATAACAGGTTACCACCCCAGTGTTGCTATGGGATGGCCTTGTTTTTCAGTTTTTGGTTCTCTGTGCGGTGATGGACGGCCCACTTCGAGAACGCGAAGTTTTTCAATTGAAAAGAAAAAATGAAAAATAACAAGAGGTGATCAATATCAGCAAACCTCATCGTGGTCATTTCTGCTTTTTTCCTTTTTAGTTAACAGTACAAGATTAAAAAACGAATCTTTAGCTTTCCGAACAAAGTAATAATAATATGGCCTCCTCAGTGTCAGGTCCAATCCCCTTGCCGGAGTCCAGATATGATCTATCTACCTACTGGGGTAGAATACGTCACTGCGCTGAAATCTCAGATCCTACAATGCTATTAACTACCAAAAAGGACCTTGATCATGCAAGATCCATTATCAGTGCATACCGTCATGGAAAATTGGCTCAACCAACTGAGGAATTCTGGCGTGCAAAGAAACAATTAGATTCAACCGTCCATCCAGACACTGGCGAAACCGTTTTATTACCGTTCCGTATGTCATGTTGTGTTATGTCCAACTTAGTTGTCACTGTGGGTATGTTAACACCAGGGCTGGGTACCGTAGGTACTTTGTTTTGGCAATGGGCTAATCAATCATTGAATGTTGCCGTAAATTCTGCCAATTCCAATAAATCTCATAGAATGACCACACAACAACTAGTTACCAACTATGGTGCTGCAGTGACCGCTTCCTGCGGTGTTGCTATCGGTTTGAACAAGCTGGTACCCAAGTTAAGAGGTATTAAACCAAATACCAGATTGATTTTAGGAAGATTGGTTCCGTTTGTTGCAGTGGTAACAGCAGGTATAGTAAACGTGTTCCTAATGAGAGGTAATGAAATAAGAAAAGGAATTTCTGTATATGATGCTGAAGGTAATGAGGTGGGCAAGTCTAAGAAGGCAGCATTTTTTGCAGTTGGTGAAACTGCTTTAAGTAGAGTGATCAATGCCACTCCAATTATGGTTATTCCTCCTCTAATCCTTGTTAGGTTACAAAAGGGCCCCCTAAAGGGCAAATCAATGGGTGCGCAAACTTTAGCTAATCTTGGTTTGATTGCAGCTACCTCATTTGTGGTCTTACCATTTGCCTTGGGTGTCTTCCCTCAAAGACAATCCATCCATGTGAAAAAGTTGGAACCTGAATTACATGATAAAAGAGATATTAAAAATGCTCCAATAAGTCTTGTATATTTTAACAGAGGTATTTAAACTAATATAGCCCATGGTTCGTAATAGATACTGATAGAAATCAATGAACAATAGAGATTAATATATAGTATATAGTAGCGTATTATAAGTTTTATGATTTCCGTCTTCTGCCTGCTGATGTTACCCGTCTTCGGAATTTTTTTTTAAAGTTCAAATAAAGAGGCTGCATAAAGAGTTTTCGTTGCTTAACCATTGTAGTTGTGAATGACTATTCAGTCTCTCGTTATTGGATTATACCAAATCACAACTTAATAAGCTATACACTTATCTTATCTGCTTGTCAAAATTTGCATTATTAACCTTATTTTCAGATTGAGTTTTTGAAGAATCCAATTTGAAAATACGATGATGAGTGAGATTGCTAAAGTTGAAAAAGATGAAGCCATCTTCCGTTCAACGGAGATGTCTCTTATCCAATTGTATATCCCTCAAGAAATTGCTAGAGATACAATTTATGGCCTGGGTCAATTGGGAATTGTTCAATTTAGAGATTTAAACTCTAAAACTCGGTCTTTCCAAAGAACCTTTGTCAATGACATTAGAAGATTAGACAACGTGCAAAGACAATATCGCTATTTTTATACCTTATTACAAAAGCACAATATACCATTATATGAAGGTGATATGGAACAATACCTTGTTAAACATAGCGATTTAAGTACTACTGAAAGTCAAGGACTTGTACCACCTACTAGCTCCGTTATAGATGATTATGTTCAGGCTGCATCTTTCTTAGAAGATCGTTTAATCCAAATGGAGGAAGCTACCGAGCAGATTGAATTACAGAAGACAGATTTGGAACAATTTAGAATTGTTTTGCAATGTAGTGATGAGTTTTTTGACACTAAGAATGCTCCATCTATTGCAGGAAGTTTGGATATCGAGGAGAACCTTAGTAGTGTAAGTGAAGCCGTAAGTTATGTTACAGGTATTATTCCAAGGGAAAAAATCAACACCTTAGAACAGATCTTATGGAGAGTATTAAGAGGGAATTTGTATTTCAAGAGTATTGAAATTGAAGAACCTGTTTATGATGTGAAAACTAAATCATATATTGCCAAAAATGCTTTCATTGTCTTCTCTCATGGTGATTTGATAGTGCAAAGAATTAGAAAAATTGCTGAATCTTTGGATGCCAACTTGTACGATGTTGAGAAATCTGCTGAACAAAGATCTCAAAAGCTTTTAAGAATCAATGAAAATTTGAGTGACTTATACACTGTCTTAGAAACAACTTCAACTACTTTGGAAAGTGAATTAATTGCCATTTCAAAAGAATTGAATTCTTGGTATCAAGATGTTGCTCGTGAGAAAGCGATTTTTGAAACTATGAATAGATTTAACATTGATAAGAATAGAAAGACTCTGGTTGCTGAAGGTTGGACTCCAACAGATGAACTGGTTTTTCTGCAAGCATGTGTAAGTGAAATGACTGATAGATTAGGTGTTGATGTACCTTCCATCATTCAAGTGTTAGAAACCAACAAGACTCCACCAACTTTCCATAGAACAAACAAATTCACTGAAGGGTTTCAGGCCATTGTGGATTGTTATGGTATTGCCCAATATCGTGAGGTAAATCCTGGGTTACCAACAATTGTCACTTTCCCATTCATGTTTGCTATCATGTTTGGTGACATGGGTCATGGGTTCTTAATGTTTTTAGCTGCCTTAGCATTAGTATTAAACGAAAAGAAGATCTACAAGCTGAAGAGAGATGAAATCTTTGACATGGCATTTGGTGGTAGATATATTGTCTTACTAATGGGGCTGTACTCTATGTATACCGGGTTCCTTTACAATGATATTTTTTCTAAATCTATGACATTTTTCAAATCTGGTTGGGAATGGCCGGAACATTGGGAGGTGGGAGAAACGATTTTCGGAAAAAGTGTTGGCACTTATCCATTCGGGTTAGATTGGGCTTGGCATGGAACAGAGAATGCGTTGTTATTCTCTAACTCGTATAAGATGAAGTTATCGATCTTAATGGGATTCATTCATATGACTTACTCTTACATGTTTTCCCTAGTCAATCATTTATATTTTGGCTCTATGATTGATATCATTGGTAATTTCTTACCTGGTTTATTATTTATGCAAGGTATTTTTGGATATCTTTCTGTGTGTATTGTCTACAAATGGGCTGTGGATTGGGTCAAGGATGGAAAACCAGCACCAGGTTTACTGAATATGTTAATCAATATGTTCCTGTCACCAGGTACTATTGAAGATGAATTATATCCTCATCAAGCTAATGTACAGGTTTTCCTTTTGATAATGGCATTAATATGTATTCCATGGTTATTATTAGCCAAACCATTACATTTCAAATTTACACAAAGTAAGTCTATTGCATTACCAGCTTCTGATGATATAGAATCACATGCTCTGTTACAGGATGGTACAGCTGAAGTGCCTAATGATCACTTTGAAGAAGATATGGATGAGAACGAAGGACATGGTTCTCATGGTGAAGATTTTGGTGATATAATGATTCATCAGGTGATCCACACTATTGAATTTTGTTTGAATTGTGTTTCCCACACTGCTTCGTATTTACGTTTGTGGGCTTTATCTTTAGCTCATGCTCAACTGTCTAGTGTATTGTGGACGATGACCATCGGGATTTCATTTGGTGTTTCAGGTGCTGTTGGTGTATTTATGACTGTAGCATTGTTTTCCCTATGGTTCTGTTTAACTGTGGGTGTCTTAGTCTGTATGGAAGGTACATCTGCCATGTTACATTCATTACGTCTACATTGGGTGGAATCGATGTCTAAATTTTTTATTGGTGAAGGTATTGCATACGAACCATTTGTTTTCCCATACCATGATATGGAAATCGACGTCGCTAACATGAGTGGCTTAAATTCGGGTAGTTTGAAATCCGAATAGATAATAAACTAACTCATTATATGAAGAATTTTTCAAGAATATATATTCATATATATATAGGATTTTCACCCCTTGATATAAATTCTAGTTTAATAAATAAAATAACCTTAAATTACAGTACATGACATTTATCGTATTAATACAGTACATTTAGAATCCAGTCCACCAGTGGCCATAATTTCTCTTTGCAATGACAAATCATTTACATCGTCGCCATCAGCATCTAAATCTATAGAAGATATGAATCCCGAATGTAATTCATTCCATTGTTTAACACATTCACCATTGTTTAAATTCCAACATCTTATTGTTTTATCATCACCACATGAAAACAAATAATTCCCCTTAATTCGTAAATCCTTCACCCATGAAGAATGACCCTTCAAAGTCATAACACATTTAAACTTAGAATTACTACTGTTCGGTATTGGCGGTCTGTGCATAATAAATCTAGGGCATGGTATTTCCCAAATTTTAATAAATCTATCTCTGCTTGCAGATGCACAATATTTAAATTTCAACTTCTTGTAGTCGTCATCATCCTGGTCATTAAACGGTTTCCTCAAATAGACAATATCACTATCATTTTTATTTTCCTTATCTGTCATTGATAGTGGTAAGATGATCCTGACCGCTTCAATGGGATATTCATGGCCCAGGCCAATGGCAAGACCATGTCCAGAGGGCCAATGTGTCAATCTTAAACTAGCATCCTGGCACCCAGATATGACGAACTCACCATGTACATCCAAACATCTTACCCATTCGTTATGTGGATGGAATGAATTTAGTATCATACCATCATTTATAGACCAGATACGTATGGAAGTGTCACGGGAACAGGAGACCAAATAAATTTCAGTCAATTTGCGAAATAGCCTTACTTGGGATATAATATGTTCATGATTGACTAAAGATCTCATCAGTTGGAATTTACTGTTTTCAGGTGACCATTTGAATAATTTAATGGAAAAGTCCTTTGAGCTTGTGGCGACGATTGCCTGTGGATCATTTTTGGAAATGATCATTGAATCGATAGATGTGATTCCCTTTAAATGAGCTTGTGTGGAATCCAATGGCAATGAATAGTTGAAGATATCATATGCGTATAGCTTCCCATTTTCTGTTCCCACAAATAAGATAGGTAATTGAGGATGTAATTTTACGGATCCTATAGGTGACTCTAATTTAATGGAACACTGTGCGAAATTTCTTGGTATCCAATTGAGATTGATTTTCAAATTGTTTAACAATGTTGGTCCATTATTGTTTATTTGTAAATTTAATATTTCTAATTCTTCATTTACCTCTCTGTTTTCCTTCTCTAGTGATATAATACGATGTTGTAATCTTACAATTGAGTTCCATTTCCTGGGTAACATTAAAGGTTTATCCATTTGTGTTTCAGCACTGGGGCTGATGTTAAGTAAGGTAGCTAATTTGTTCAATAGATCCAATTTATCATCCTGTGATAAAGAGGTTATTTCCTTATCATTGTTACAACACCACTTAATATATTCCAGAACGTTTGCATCTAGGTCCTTCTTCTGCGTTTCAGTCAGTGGTATTTGCCAATTGTGCATTACAATAGCATTGTCGTCTGTTACTTCTATTTTTTTGAATTGATACATACGTGACACTTTTTTAATTGAAGAGAATCAATCAATCATATATCCTAATAATTTTTCATTCTGTCGACTATTTACTGATTACTTGAAACAGTAACAGCGTCACAAACCCGGAAAAAAGGTAAATATTCTTTTTTTGCGACACCTAAAATGTCACTGTCCCGGGTAAGTTTCTGGAAAGCGGAGAAATTTTTTGCTTCGGCTGGAACTGCGCGCTTTTAATTAACGCGGGATTTATTTATTTACCTACTGCACCATGGCAACAATTAATTAATTCGTACACACACATATTTATCGCCTGATTGATGTAAGTGCTAGACACACTCTCTATTAACGAAGTAATTCAACACACAATGTGTGTGTTGAAGTGCTATGGCCCATCAGTGATCATATTAGCTCTTGGTTGAGAGAGAGCATAAAATGGGGACATATCTTGTGAAACGTTTAGGAGTGCCTACAAATTTTATCTTGCAATATTGAAGGTCTTTTTTTAATGAAGAAAAAACGTATGTGTATAGAAAAAGCTATCTAAGACTGGACAGTCATTTCCATTAATTCTGGCTCAGTCAACCAATACCACTGGCATTAACTGCTTAGGTCTTGTCAAGTAAAGGCAAATCTTATGGAAAAAACCCCTCAGACAGGCGCGGTTCCAATATCGGCATATTAGGGCTCATGAAATTTTGATGGCCAATGCACGGAATACACGTCCAAGTTCCATCCCGTTCGGTTTAGCAATATGGAACTCCCTCTTTAAATTTTTCACTTTGAACAAGATCTAAAATTTCTAGCAATTCAGCTTGGACCTGCAAAGTCCTTTTCGTGGTTCTTTCCCGTAAAACTTAGGAACAGGACTAATAATTATCTACAATCTGTGTAGTTCACCTTTAGAGTTTAAGACATACCAATACTCCTTCTATCTTTGGGGTTAGCACGCTTTCTGTTTTATTTTAGCTACAGGTTCTTACTCCTTCAAGAAGAAATATATTTATCAACCAATAATATTTTTTTGGCTCAACATATTATCATAGAAGAGAAAGAGAAGGGAGAAATAAGAAAAAAAAAAACAATATTACAAAATGCCTAGTTTGCTATCAAGAAATCCATTTCATAGTCACCATTCAAGTAGTAGTCTGCGTCATAACAATGCCTCTCCAACTACTTCTCATTCGCAACATAATGCTGATAGGGACAGAGAACAAGCACAACTACATGCAAACAACGCCAATCCACCTTTGAAAAGAAGCTCAAAATCATTCTTAAGTTTTATAAGTAGAAAACCAAGTATGGACTCCATAAGAAGCGAGAAGTCAAATGATTCAAATTTCCATTCTCCTCAGGCGTCTCATAGTAATAATAACCATCATCACCTTCATGATCTAAGTGGTCCAGCATCACCAAAACAATCTCATTCAATGGCTGAACTGAAGAGATTCTTCAGACCATCAATGAACAAAAAACTGTCAATGAGCCAATTACACCCTTCATCACACACTCATCACTCACCACCACCTTCCACGTCAACTTCGACTTCCACTCTGAACTTGAATGCTCACTATGTACATCATCAACATGATGTATACCATCACCACCCTCATGGTTCCACTGATCATTACGCTCATACTCAATCAGCTATCCCTCCAAGTACGGATTCCATTCTTTCTCTGTCAAATAACATAAACATCTACCATGATGACTCAATATTGGCTCAAAAATACGGGAAACTGGGGAAATTATTGGGCGCCGGGGCTGGTGGTTCCGTGAAAATCCTTGTCAGACCGACAGATGGTGTCACATTTGCTGTGAAAGAGTTTAGACCAAGGAAACCAAACGAATCAGTCAAAGAATACGCCAAAAAATGTACTGCTGAATTCTGTATCGGTTCCACTTTGCATCATCCAAATGTTATTGAAACGGTTGATATCTTCTCCGATTCGAAGCAAAATAAATATTTTGAAGTCATGCAATATTGTCCCGTCGATTTCTTTGCTGTTGTGATGACAGGTAAGATGTCAAGAGGTGAAATTAACTGTTGTTTAAAGCAATTATTGGAGGGGGTCAAATATTTACATTCAATGGGTTTAGCTCATCGTGATTTGAAATTGGATAACTGCGTCATGAATGAGGAGGGGATCTTAAAATTGATCGATTTCGGTAGCGCAGTCGTCTTCAGATACCCTTATGAAAATGAGATTGCTATGGCTCATGGAATTGTGGGTAGTGACCCATATTTGGCACCTGAAGTCATTACATCTACCAAATCATACGATCCTCAATGCGTAGATATTTGGTCAGTTGGGATCATTTATTGTTGTATGATGCTGAAAAGATTCCCATGGAAGGCACCTAGAGAAACTGATGAAAACTATAGATTATACTCTATGCCGGATGATATGGAACATGATTATGTGGAGTCTGCTAAGCATCATGAAGAATTGTTAAAGGAGAGGAAATTGAGACGTCAAAGGATGCAAGTCGGCATTCCCGATGATCAACAATCTTTATCATCTAATTTGAAGGATAAAGTAATAGAGAAAAACATCGAAGAAGAAAATGAAAATGCAGATGTTGCAGCAGACAGGAATCAAAAGAATGAATTAGAACAACCAAAACAAGATCAATTACCAACCCCACATACTAGTAATAGCCCAGTTGCAGAAACACAAAAGATTGATGCAAAAAAAGAGGAAAACTTTGAACAGACCCAGGTGGATGGTAAGAAAGATCTAATAAACGAGAATCTAGAAGAGAAAACTTCTGGTCCAAAGCACCAATCAAAACAACAACATTCGCCAGAAAAGATCCATATGAATAGTACAAACCAGAACCAAGACCAGAAATCTATAATGTCGCATAAGACAACGAATATACAAGGCCCGGCTCATACTGGTGGTCAACATCATCATAAAAAAACCATACACGGTCCATACCGTTTACTACGTCTACTACCTCACGCATCTAGACCAATTATGTCCAAAATTTTGGAAATTGATCCAAAAAAGAGAGCTACGTTGAATGATATTTTTACTGACGAATGGTTTATTGATATTCCTGCATGCACAATTGATAATAAGAAACAAGTCGTAAGAGCTCCCGGTCATCATCATACTGTCGTGAAAGAAGAAAACGCTCATTTGGCAACTTACAAAATATAGTCTAATCCATTTATGCAATTTCTTCTTACACGAACCCACATCTCCATGTCAATATATACAACTTATATGAGGTGCCAGAAATGCCAGCTATGAATATTTATTTTGGAATGTGGATCATTCCTTTCCTTTCCCTAAACCTAATGAAACCAAGAAATTTTAATGTGTCTCTATATAGATTATCCCATTACCTTGTCACAAGAGCTTGTCAAAAAAAAACAGCACTGGACTGTATTCTTTGAAAGCACTTTCATACAACTATTTTATTTCAATTTTTTTTTCTCCTAGAATATATGTCAACTTATATCTTTTAATAGTTTAATAAATTATAAAATTATATTAATCGTTAATTATTTTTAGATCGTTTACATCGATAAGATGTACTTCATTATTTCCACGATTTGCAATGGAACCTGGTGCATTAAGAATTGCAATGTTATTGACACCCCATTTTTCTGAGAATGACTCATTGCCATTAACGTATTTAGTATTGTCAAATTTGTATGATAAATATATGAGGAACCTCCAAATAAGGACCTGTCTATCAAGGTTATTATTAACCATTGCATTCAAATCTTCATTCTTATTATACAATTTCCTTTCAAAGATAAAATTTATCAATTCATCGTATCCTAAAACCACAGGATCAGTTTTGGCTTTATTTAAAATGGTTTTCAACGTGAGGCAATCATCAATGAAGAAATATTGATGTATACCAACCAAACGTTCCACTGATCGATTCTGGATAGAGAATAACTTGTTTAATCGTAGTTTCAATTTACTCATCCTCATTACAGTACTATGTTCTAATATATGATTCAATTGCTTTTCCGATAATGAATAGGGTGAGATATACTTAAATTTTTCACTTTTAATCGGCAATGTTTCCTCAGTTATGAATGAATTTGTAATTCTTTTAAACCCACCTGGATTTAAACAGTTCCAAGGAGCAATTTTTGGCCAATAATAACAAATAAGAACTGTAAACTCCTCAAATATAATACTCAATAATATGAAATTTGGGATTTTCTTAATTTCTCGACGACTTCTTATAGATTCAGAAAATTGAACTCTTGTCAAATCTGTTTCACCAAATTCAATGCCCCTATAAAGTTTAGGTAAATTGTAGTTTGATGTTTCTCGGAATACCTTAATTGTGTTTTTAATTCCATCTCGATAATATACTAATAAAGTTTTCCCCAGCCTAAACCATTTCGTCATGCTTTTTCTCCATGGTGCCACTTTAGTATCATTGACAACTTCTTCGAAGATTCTTTTCCTGGGGAACTTTGTTCTTGGTAACGTTCTCTGTGAATTCAATTCTGGTGTTAGCGTAACATTCTTCCTTAATGCTGGTTCATCTTCCACAAATTGAAGCTTATTTTCGAGATATAAAGTTCTCAATCTTGACAATGTACTGTTGAGATTAAGTGATTTTTGGAAACTCTCTCGTGACACCAATGATATAGGGTGATTAAACCCAGTTTGCTGAGAAAGATATCTACGTATAATCATTATCTCATGCGGTGTTACATGGGTTTTTCCTACTTCAAACTAACTATTATTAACAGCAAAAAGTCAATAGCTGTAATCTAATGAAATTTCAAGTTAGCCGGATATAAAAAATTGGTATTATCGTTGCAATAAAAGAGTAGACAGTATAAAGTAATTAAAATATTAGAACCATTATTTTATAAATAATGTTTGATTTAGATGGGTGGATTAAGCTTATTCTTTACGAGCATCTAAAAACTTGTCAGCACTACTGATAGCATTTCTAGCCTCCGTAAAATCTTCCTGTCCCTCGTAGGAATCCATATATTGTTGTAGGTTCTCTTTGAATTCCCTTATCTTGGTATACAATGTGGGTAATAGTCTCTCAGTATCCTTTTGAACTTCTATTTGCTTCTTCAAATCATAGGGATCGACTTTTGTGTCTTGCTTCAAGGCTTCCACATGTTTCTTTTGTTCCTTTATTTCATCCTGATAATATGCTTCTTCCTTCACTAATCTCTGTAGGGCCTTGACTTTAATTTCCAATTGCGTTGGAGCCATTGTTCTTGAATCTTGCTGATGTCTCCTGATATGTTACAATGTTGCTCGTTGTTGAGCTCCAGTGTCAATATTTTTACATGTCAAGAAATTCCACCGCGTAGCAATTGAACAGAGAGATATTGAATATCATCCAAAGGATTCATTTACAGTGTACTTGAATAAAGCATTCGGATTATATCCAAAACTTAACAAAATCATGAAAGTGATAAACGTTGATCCAATACCTAATAACTTAAATACCAAGGATGTGTTTGCATTTGTGTCATCGAAGGATAAGTTTGATGGAATAGAAGATGATGTGATGACTTATAAAAAATGGTCGGATAATTTATTGTGGCTCAATGAAGGAATGAATTTGAAAGGAATTCTAGCATTGGATTTGATTGCAGAAAGTATCAAGGATAGACTTTTGAATAAATTTAACGCAAGACGTGCTGAATTTATTAATGAAAATCCCCATGGATCTTTGGAAGAATATTTGAAACTTATGAAAGCTGATATACTGACATGGAATATTGAATTGTTGGAATCAGGTCTTTTTCCATTTGATGGTACAAAGAAATCTTTAGATAAATTCCAAAGTGTAACCATGAGTCTCAAAGTGGATCAAAATATCGTAGAAAGAAATGCAATACTCGAATGGTTTATCAAGAAGCTTCCTCAAGAATGTCAAGAAATTTTGAAAGAATCCCCCAGTTATAATCTATTGTATACTATTATATGGTATAGATCTTGGATGAGGAGCCAACATATTCAACCTGAAGTGGATTTCCCATCCCCAAAGCGACAGAAAAAAGATCTAGATTACAAACATAGAGAACAAACAGTGTCCACAGGGTACTCATTAGGGGCACGGTTAAGGAATTATTGTACTAAATGTAAGAAAGGGGGGCATACCAATAAGACATGTCCAGTGACAGGATATTGCATAATTTGTAAAACGCAAGGTCACGATGCAAAATCAAAACAGTGTCCAATTTCCAAGGGCCAATACCCAAGTAACTTCTGTATGAAATGTCGAAAACCAGGTCATAACGATAGGATATGTTCACGAATGCATTACTGATCATTGAATGTGATTTATTGCTGTCCATAGTTGAGAATGAATTAATTAATATGTCCGTATATATTTATTTATAGTATAGTATGTATGCATCGGTTCGTCTCTTGTCTTATAGTTGATCATCTTTCAGAGTATATACTACTGGCGCAACTCGTTATGTTTATATTGTCAATTTTTGACTCCAACTGTTGTAATGAATGGTATGTGGCTGTTAAAGGAGTATTTAATGAGTCCTGCGATGAACTTTCTTCCAAAATACTGCTGTCAAATTTAAATATTTGTGGTTGAATAATGCAATCATGAACTTTTATTCGTTCAATGGAGTTCTGTGTTATTTGGGCCCCAGAATCACTACTATCTCCACTTGGTTCGACATTTTTGATGTCCAGATCGTCAACAGACAAGAGTGGTGATGAGGATGTTGAGCTTATTACATCTTTAGCAGTATGGTAGCCATCATCTCCGGAGATTGATAGATTGGTCACTATACTTTCAAATTCGTCACCATCTGAACTCCACTGTTCTGAATGGGAAGTATATTCTGGACTTGGTATTCCGTTCCTTAAAGGTGTCTTCCCTGGGCTTTCAAAATGTGGGATTTTATCCCCAGTATGAAAATCAATATCGTTGGTAAAATCAGAATGGATAATCTTTGGTGTACTAAACCCACTCATCTTTGTGATTTTCTGTTGCTCTTGAGATACATGGTCCAATACTCTATAAATCTCCGAGGTTAACATATTATTCGTCTTCGAGTACTCCACACTTTCATATGCAGCTAATATCTCATCAAATAGTATTTCACTGTCGCACTTGCCATTTTGAGCACTCATACTAATCATATGTTCGGGAATATGAGGTTCTTGTTCATAATGTACTGGCAATACAATAGGATTTGAGTTTAGTGCTGGATCGGGGATCTCCATCAACTTATCAATGTTCCTGTATTCAGGGGTACTAGGGTATGGTAGATTTTCTTCATTGACAGTCTTTAATGGGCAGATAGCTTTTCTTGGAGGAGGTCTTTTAGGAGTGTTGATAGTTTCTACACCTTTTCTAAACTGAGAAGAGTTTTTCTTTTTCTTTTTCTTATCAAAATCATGAAGAAACAGCTCTGGTAATGATCCCAACCTTTGTTTCAATTTTATCGTACCACCAAATTTTCTAGATAGCCTTTTTCCTTGAAGACCTTGGTATTTTCCAGCGTCTTCGTTTTCACTATCTGAACTTGACGTAAATGTTGGTATATTTCGCAAATCTTCTGGAGTTAATACAAGAGACGCTGGCCTAATGATATCTACACCTTTTTCAATTCTTTCACCCAAAAATTTCCTGGGCATTGTGAATTGAGATAGCGATGAATCTATTTTATTTTTAATCTTCTGCTCTTTTATATCTTTTTTGTTGACTTTTGAGAAGTTTACTCAAATTTTATGGTTATTTTCCCTTGAATGATTATGCAAAAGAAATAAGTTGTCCAAGGTGAGAATACCTTCTTTTATATCTGAATGCTTGTTAGGATTTCAAACTAAAACGATAGCAAAACGTGGACATGATTTCGACCAATTTAAGAAAGTACCACCCTAGCAAATCATTTTGAGGATGTAGTATTCATTTCTCAATTCCCAGCTATATGAAGAGGTAAACAAACATTCTGATGGAATCTATTGCCATACTGGCTAGCTACTTGGTTCAATAATGAAAATTTGCTGGTCTTTATGGCAAATGGCTGGTTCCATTTCTGTAGCTGCGTTGCTCTGCGCGCCATTAAAATGTATGTTAAACAAGTTGAAATTACAAATTAAATATTAAATCTATCTATTCATTTGATATACATGTTCATCATCTTACATATTCAGTGCCTTGCTTTTCTTCCCAGTCTTTCAAGGCTCTTTCCCATTCGTCGTCATTGTCGACATCCACTTCTTTATCTTGCATGATTCTGTCCTTCATTAGCTCCTCTTGCCTCTTCTTCTCTTCCTCGTCATATTGTTCCTTATTATCTATCCATCTATCCTGTATATCGTAATTTATCAACATAGCACCTTCACGAGTAGCCTCAGCCCAAACTGTGTCTCCTCCCACTTCTGATGCGCCAAATATATACCCATTAGCCTTGTCAACAACACTTTGTAAATTTATCATACTTTGTTTATCATCCACGGCCAACACCTCGAATGAAACTAAATTGAAATCGGAAACAAGTTCACTTATGGTTTCTGTTAACTTACTATACCTTTTCCCCAGTACACTGGAACTTTCCTTTTGGATAAACGGTTGTAAATAATCTAAATCTTGAACTTCTGTATAATAGTCTAATCGAAATGGTAATTCTCCGTAGGATTTCAGCATATCGATCTTGGAAAAGACATTGATTTGTGGTAGATCCATCATCAGCATGGACCTCAAAGCTAATAACAGAATGGAAACATATTGTGAAGGAGAAGTCATGTAAAATGAATCAATCAAATTAACAACACAAAATCTCATATCTAATTCTTTCTCCAATTTTTTGAAAATTTTGAATAACGAAGAATGATGGGTAAATAATTCCACTTGCCCTGGACAATCAAAAACTAAATACGCCCTCTCCTCTTGCACTAAGGATTTTATTTGCAAAATGAAAAGATCAATGGATTTATCTAATGATTCAACTGCATACATCAGTCCGCCATTGGGGCCCAACTGTTGTTCTTGCATGATTTCCTCCAACGTCACAAAATCTCGTATGTCTACCGCACAAGGATACGGTAATGAATCGTTAGCAGGGTCCATGTTTACTATTTGTCCATGTCTTCCAATGGCGTTAAAAAATTGTGAGCAACCATTACAATAAGTTGATTTTCCTGAACCTGGAGGTCCTATGACGATTTGTGCAAATGGCATAGCTACTGTATTCAATATATGGTCCTTTTTGGCATCTTGATTGAACAATTTCCTATTAATATAAGTGGTAAAAGCAAATTTGCTAAATATTTCAACCTCATCGATTTCCTAGAGTAAATATATATCCGGGTAACCTTTGTAATATACTACTATATTGAAGAAAGACAGACAAGTAGAACAGTTAATGAGAATAGCAGTTTTACTTTGGTTCTTTCAGTAAGGGCAAGTGGCATTATCTTGAGTTTACGTTTGGATAAATTCACATTCATACCTACTCAAAGTTGATTTATACCGGACTACATTTGTCAGTTTGTGACACAATCTCGTCTTATTGTCCATTTGCTTAGTGGCTTAAAAACGCTGAAAGCAGGTAGCGGAGTAGATCGGTTCATCTGTTCCTGAATTGGAAGGTGAAACGTCACCTTGAGTATTCATTAAAGTAGTTTTGAACTCAATATAAGATTAGTATGATTGTCTACCAAAATCAGTTGCGCCAAAGGCCTTAATATATTCTTTAAAAGGTGTTTACTAATTCCAAAATATAACGCCTAAAAAACCCTCAGCCACAAGAGAAACTATCATATGTGGTTCTTATTCAATGATACTTAGATTTCTACATTATTATTTTATCCGTCCATATATTTTCACCAGCAGCAATGCTACGTCAAGATGCTGCTGAATTCAATCTACTGTTACAGAGGCAGTGAATCCTCTTCGAGCCGGAAGGCAGGAGACAAACAAACCCCATAGTTAGATCTACTACCCTTCACGTATTTGAAGTGATCACCTCTTCGCCACATACGAAAAGTGGGTATATTCCTGATGGACAGAAGTTGAAAGCAATTTGGAAGAGAAACGGTGTAGAGAACAATGGATACGCCAGAAGAGGCCTGAGGAGCTCAACGAGTATGTCGTCGCGGCATTGAAACTTCGCTTTCTGCCCGGTCTTTCTCGTCGAGGCGTTAACAACTGAAGGATTTCCTCTTTATGGTATTCCACATGATAAATTAAACGAAAATTGTATACTGCCAACATAACACAATATCGAAGACAAAAGTTTTCGTCTCTATCACCTGTTGATTGTCGTGTTGCCTGATACAGTCTTGTGCAGGTTCATATTGGCAGCACAATCTTTCGTTTAATATCAGTTGCATAATCCGTTACAAATACCTCTTTGAACAGGAATGTGTCCATCTCTTTATATATAAACGTCGATAAGAGCCACCATGTTATCTTGTATTTCTAATTTTGAGTCGGTATGTATTTAAAACCTTGTTTATTTGTTCCTGGATAATAAAGACACTGCCTTATCGACACATACACATTTTACTGTAAAGCAATGGTTAAGTTATCCTCCGCTTTCAGCCTACTTGCTGCTCTAACCACTGTCAATGCTTTGACTACCGAAGCTGCCGGCTCAATGGATGTTGACATGATCGAATTGGCTGTTTATGTTCATGATATCAAAAATAACATGATGCAATACCTTTCTATGCAACAAGCTAACCCAGGCATGGCCTACCCAGCTATCATCGAAAGTGCTGTCATGGGTTTGATGCTAGGAAAATACTCAGATGACAGTTTCACCACTTTGTTAACTGGCGTTGAACCAGCTGAAATTACCTCTATGATCACTGGTGTCCCATGGTACTCTACTAGATTATCGCCAGCTATTTCTTCATCTTTAGCCGCTAGAGGTATCGTGATTGCTACTACTGCTTCTTCCACTTCAGTTTCCACTTCTTCTCCTAACGCTGTCACTGTGGCTACCACTGAACAGACTGCCTCTTCCTCTTTAGTTCCTACTTCCTCTGATGCTGCCACTGAACAAACTGCTTCAACCTCTACTAATCACGTCACTGAAAATTCCGTTACTTCTCAACCTACTGAAACCACCAGCATAACTAAAAATCATGTTTCTAGCACGGAAGCCGTTTCTTCTGTTGTGTCTTCAGTTGCCTTTTCTGCTGAGTCTTCAGTCGCCTCTTCTAAAGCTGCTTTAACATCCTCTATTTCTGCTCAATTTGCTAACGGTACTTCTACCGAAGCTGTTACGACTAAGACCACCACTGAATGTGATGCCGCTTGTGTCAATTCCAAGGCAAAGGATGTTACCAAAACCGTCAATGTCAACTTGACTACTTTGAAGAGCATTACCCACTGTGACGAAGCCTGCACCCAGTCTATCTATTCTTCCGCTACTGCTAACGGTGGTTCTGTCATCACTGTTACTGATGAAAACACTACTTACTTGACTGTTACCTACTGTCCATTGACTGGTGAAACCACCACCTCAGTTGCTTCTGCTGCTGTCACCACTCCAGTTGCCACTGCTGCTGCCACCACCAAGGTTGCTTCCACTACTACCAAACCTATTTCCTCTACTGGTGAATCTACTTCTACTAAAGCCACCATCGCTGAATTCACTACTTCTAAAGTGTCCGGTTCTTCTTCTCCAGCTGTTACTGAGCAAACCGTCAACGGTGCTATAAAGAACGCTGCTGGTTTAGGAGCCGGTATTGCTGGTGCTGTTATGTTATTGTTATAATGAGTGGACATCTCTAGTTTCTCTAGTTTCTCTTTATTTCTCTTTTTATCCTATTGATATATCATGATTACATTCTATATAGGCATAGATTACTTTAAGTCGATTGTTACAAGACCATTTTGCCTTGTTGCTATATTTGACATTAGTATTTTTATCATTATTATTGACTTATATAACTTTGATTGGATATCATATTTATTTGTTTCAAATTCTTCATATCATTCGAATGTAAATTGTTGATATCGCCATTTTCCCAAAGATTCTTGAATTCTTGTTCATCCAAAATATTTTTTCTCTTTTTCAATTGGTTGCCCCTAGCAATGATCCATCTTTTTTCTTTCAATCTCTTATGTCTTTCTCTATCTTGTTCCATTCTATGCAATATATTATTTCTTGTTTGATTATTCAATGTACTGCTTGTTTCAATCATGACATTACCATCTAAATAATTTTGGAAAAAAGCATTTCTTTTCATTATTCTATCCCTAATCAATCGTTCACATTGTTCAAATGCAAAGTTAATATCAAGTGAACTTATATCGGTTTCTATATAGTACCATTCAGTTGATGTGGATAATTCTGTCAGTATTGCGGCTTGCTCTTCCAAATTGTCCTGTCCATTAGCAATGAATTGTTTTCTTAAAAGTTGAAAAATTTCAATGCATTCATTTAAATTTGCAATGGATTTCCAATCATTCGAGGGTAATACCAATTGTAATAACTTGGGTAATGATGGTAATAAAGTTTGATTTAACACATTGTTATTAAATTCGTTTGTATTTGCATGTAAACCCTGTATAATCTTTGAATAATATATCAATACGTTTAATCTATCAAGAGAATCCATTTTCAAAGTAGTGTCAAATAAACATTGATGGAAATCTTCGTAATGATGGCGATAATGTCTCAAATAGAATTGCATTGGGTCAGTCATTGAATTTGACGATGATGGTGAGTTTGAACTTTCAATTGATGTGTCATCATTAGTTGTCTCTATTGTGTTTAATGATTTTTGAAGTGTCTTTAACACTTGAATGAATTGTAATCTTGCCTCTAATGAGTCCATTTTTCATGCGTTGTTGTTCTGTTTGTTTGTCATGAAAAGTTTGAGATATAACTTGAAATTTCAATTTCCAAATGTAGCGCACTATTGGAAGAAAAGTAAAATGTAATCTTGCTTGATTCTTTTAGAGAATATTAAATAATAAGAGAGAGTGTCTGTATACATACATATATGTAGACGAAAAAGTACATATCAATTCAAGATGGATGTCATGTGGCCATTCAACGTTTGTTTTGCGTTCACCGTAGGATGATTAATTGCATTTACAGTTGAGTCCCGTATTATAGTTGACGTATTCTCAGCATGAGGATCGTATATGTGTGATATTACGGGTAATCTTGTCTTTATCACGGAAGACACACTCATTAAGTTTGTCGCAGTTGGATCTAAATGCTGATGATGATGTTGATCCAGTAGATGCTGCGTATAAGAGTCTGCTGATGTGTGGCTGGGTATAGTCGATTGAGCTGAAACGGATGGGGAGGAAGATACAGATGATAATCTGGGGCTATTTGTAAGACCTCGCAGAGCATTCACTGCTTGCAGATCCGTTAAAGAGAATTCCGTTTCACTTACCGTCGTCATTTCTACATTTGCTTTCGTATTTGAGTCAGAGCTGATTGTCTTTAAATTTGAATTGGTCTTTGGATTTTGAGTCGGTATTATAGTGGAGGGGTCTCTGCGTTTCCTACCAGAGCCAGGTTTTCTGCCCTCCTTCAAAGTCTTTGCCTTGCCGGGCTTTCTGCCAGAGCCAGGTTTCCTTCCTTGTGCCAATGTCTTTGCCATAACTAGCGGTCTTGTGTGAGGGTGTGTGATCTTCCTAACCGTTTAATTAGAGTACATACACTACATAATTACAGAATATAATGTATATACGCTATAAACTCATCAACCAAAAAAAAAAAAAAAAAAAAAAATTTCAAAAAAAAAAAATCTTTATGCGGTAGTTTCCCTTAAGAGATCACTGACTGGTGGGGTCTTCTACCAAAGTGACAGGAAATCCATAAGCCTGTGTAGTCTGTAAGTGAATGCAAGATATGGTAGATAGAGGGGGGAATATATGCTGAAAGCATTGTCAATTCGCTGTCTGTCTGTCGATGGTGAAGATGTTTGATTGTAGTGATGAACACAGTGTAGAATTATTGGGAAAGAGAGCAAAAAAATTTGAGAAACATATTATCCACAGACACAAATCGTCTGTCTAGCCATGAAAGATGCATATATACATGTACTCATATGTAACACGCCATGTATACAGATAAATTCACCACGGTTAGAGACAGTGTAGCAAATTTACCCGGACTGTGCCGAAGAAACTTCCACTGGAAGAAGAATACACTCACTTATTTATAGAGTTATTATTCATTTGGACAGAATAGTGTCACATATTTGAGAGCATCAGACTGCTGTATATTTATACATTCTTCACTCCTCCATCATGTCAAAAAGTAGCACATCTTTAAGAGATGAAGAACAACTTCTCGCAAGCGGGGAACACCACACACAGGACGACCCTGTCGAAATACCGTCCTCTTCATTCGATAATCACATAAGAGCACTTTTAAAGAAATCTCTGGCATTACAGCTGAAACCATTGAATTTGGAACTTTCAAAGCTGGCATTTAATGAATTATCAATACTGGTTAGCAATCAATTGGACGTCCTAATCTCTGAATTACATAGGCTATCATTGATACAGAGACGTAATGGTATCGCAAAGATAGATATAGATATTTTATTAAGAGGTCTGAAATTGCAAACATCTGAATTGGATTATCAAACTCAGTTATCAAATTTTATCAAGGAAAGAAACATAAGGGATTTCAATACGTTATGGAATCCAACGACGAGGCAAACCAAGGAGGAAGATGAAATGTATGAAATACATGATTTCTCACCTTCTAACCTCCTGGTGAAAGCAAATAATCCATTCTCAAACAGATTGCCGAATTGGTTGCCTGCATTCCCTCCTGATCACACTTATAAATTTACTCCCCAATTTAACAGACCAATAACTGATGAAAAGATAATAAGACAAAAATTGATTGAGGAAGGTACTAAATCAGAAAAATCATTGTTGAATTTATTAAATGGCTCCATGATGAAGCCTGAACTGGAACTCACCGGTGAGGAGTCACAATTAGCTACCGATGAAAACATTGCCATATTTGGTTTTGATGGAATAATAAAAAGAAAACATCATCATAATCATAATCATGTAATATCAATACACGACACAGAGCAAAATTTTTTTAATCATCGATCGTCGAGTAGAAATATTAACATTGGCAAATATGCTCGTCGTAGGGTTGAATTGACGAGGAAAAGAGTGGAGCAATTTGAAATGAAACAATTACAATTGGAAAAGAACCCATTCATACGACTTACCAGGTTGAGTTTGGATCGTAATAATAGTCGAGCGGATTTGAAAAGGGAAATTAAAAACTGTCTAGAAAGATCAAAACAATCAATTCATAAGAATTATCCAAAACTAAAAAAAGAAAAAGAAAAAAGATTACATTTAGCCAGAATTAGAAGAGAAGAGAAGATTGAAAAATTAAGAATTGAGAATGAACAGAAGAAAAAGGATAGAGATGCGCAACTCTTGGCCGCATTATCCATAGAAGCATCAAGTAAATCTGGGGAAGCAAAACCTACAGACACAAAATTAGTGGCAGCGACGACAATGACCATTGGTTTTAGTACTGCAGCGACCAATATTGAAGATGTGGAAGATGATGCCATTGGCCTCTTTGGGGATTTGGAAAGTAGTGATGACGACAACGCAAAAGAAAATGCACCTAGAAGCACTACTGAACAGAACTACAAAAACGAGAGTAAGCCTACTGAAAGCGACGATAGTGGGACATTTGACGATCAAAATTTTCTCTTTGAAGACATGGAGACAAGTGAAATAGACAACCTTAATAACGCTGTAATATAATATTTAATTTTATGTAAACAGACGACAATGTGAAGTAAATTTTGACGCGCAAAAATGTAATTTGAACGAACTAAAATTGGAAAATAAATATACTAAACCATTTTTTTTTACAACATTTAACTTATATTACTAGCAAAAACTCTTACTCTGTTTCTTTACGTACTAGAACATACACTATTCTAAAGGGATCCTTTGATCACATAATTAATTGATTCATTGTAAAAATGGAATTTTTAACGAAGGTGAAGAAGGGCGTCCAGGAGAAGGTTCAAAAGGAAGAACTACTCCCCACGTATGTAAATCAGATAAAAGAGAACAAGCGACTTTGCAAAAACTTTAATACTAACAAAACATTGATATTGCTTTCCACTGTCTTTACAGATCACGTAATAATTCAAATTACAATGATGAAAAGAAGAAAAATTCATTCGTACCGAAAAGGAAAAGACATTTCAACATTTTACTGAAATTGATATGTATTGCTGCCGTCTTTTGTTTCATACTCTATTTTTTTTACTGTTCATCATCGTCTGAAAATAGATCCAATTATGATTCTGTAACCAATTTGCATGCAAATAAGAACGCCAAGGCCGCATCATATAAGAACAAAGAATTGGGTGATGAGCAATACTACGATTACGATTTTGCAAATATTGAACCTGATGTCATTAAGAAATTTGATAACGGAGTCCAACATTATCTAATATCTCAATATGGTACCGAGGTTCTCACTCCAGCAGATAACGAAGTTTATACTAAAGAATTACAGATGCTGTTGGATTCTTCTGTCGAAAAATATGATTTAAGTCAGTTTGACGGATCAAAGAGAGGTGTGGAGAATAAAGATCACTTATTATTATGTGTCCCATTAAGAGATGCTGAACATGTCTTACCTTTAATGTTTAAACATTTAATGAATTTGTCTTATCCACACGAATTGATCGATTTGGCATTTTTAGTTAGTGATTGTTCAGAAGGTGATCGTACTTTAGATGCATTAATTTCATATTCTCGGCATTTACAAAATGGAACATTATCGCAAGTCTTCACAGAGATGGACCAATTTGATATTGATAATGCCAAAAATACAAAAGGAACTAAAAATTTACATTTGAAATACATGAACCCTGAATATTTGAAATTGGTAGATACTTCATTTAAAAAAATGACACACGAAAATTATGATAAACCATTTCGGTCCATTCAAATCTTTCAGAAAGATTTTGGGCAAATAATTGGTCAAGGATTTAGTGATAGACACGCCGTGAAAGTGCAGGGGATAAGAAGAAAATTGATGGGGAGAGCGAGAAATTGGTTAATGGCAAATGCATTAAAACCATATCATGCTTGGGTATATTGGAGAGACGCAGATATTGAACTATGCCCCGGCTCAGTCATTCAAGACTTGATGGAAAAGGACTATGATGTGATAGTACCTAACGTTTGGAGACCTCTTCCAGAATTTTTAGATGGAGAACAGCCATACGATTTGAATTCATGGATGGAATCAGAGGAAGCCTTAGCTTTGGCTAAGAGTTTGGATGAAGATGATGTCATTGTGGAAGGCTATGCTGAATACCCCACTTGGAGGGTACATTTAGCATATATACGTGATGCCGCTGGCAATCCAAATGACGTGGTAGATCTTGATGGTGTTGGTGGTGTCTCTATATTGGCAAAGGCCAAAATATTTAGAAGTGGTGTTCAATTCCCTGCGTTCACTTTTGAAAATCATGCTGAAACTGAAGCCTTTGGTAAGATGGCGAAAAAGATGGGATTTAAAGTTGGTGGCTTACCTCATTATACGATTTGGCACATATATGAACCTAGCGATGATGATTTAAAGGAAATCGCAAATAAGGAAAGAAAGAACAAGCGTGGATGATACTTTTGGAAAGTAAATTATAGACCCTTGTATTATATAAGATAATAATCTTAAACTGCATACAAATATTCCGAGGTAAAAATAATGCTTTTTTTTAGTTAATATATAAAAAAAAATGTGTATCTTTTTATATACATATGCATTATCACCTAATTTCAAAACGAAGTTTTTTCTTGGGCAAAATTTCTTTTATATATTAATGCAATTCATGTGTGTATGCGATTAAAAAGATGCTAACTTAAGTCAGAAATAGTAGCAGCCGCTAAATTTGCTTTTCGTTTACTCCATAACACTTCAATGAGATAAATCCCACTTATGATTAGACCAAATCCGGCTAACCCAATGCCTAGATATTCAGCAGCCCTGTAACCTTTCAATAACTCTTCCCCAGTCTTATTAATTTGACGTTCCACAGTGGTACCCATACCAAGGCATAGAGACATAGAATAGTTAACCATTGTATTAGCCAATGAACCTGCCATCCCTTGATATTGCATGGTTAGCCCATCACTTAAGATGATGGCAGCCGCTGGGAATGACATATCCATTCCAAAGCTTAAGATAATCATAGTTCCCAAATTCATCCTGAAATAAGTTTGATCAACTGGAGTGACACTTAGCATAGCTAATCCCACAGTGAATGCAACCATGGACATAAATAAGATGCATGCTGCAGATACCTTTCTAATAAACGCAGCAACTATAATGGCAGCTACAGTGCCCCAAATGGCAAACATGAAATATGTAGTACCAGCCCATAGTGCAGAATAATGTCTCAAGTTTAATAGAAAGGAGAAATAGTAAAAAGAAAATATACCAAATGAACCCCAACCCAAGAATAATGCTGCCAAGATCATGAGAATATGACGATTCTTAGTTACTTCAATTGGTAATAATGGTGATTTAGCAAAACGAACTTCATAAATAAAGAATAATGTTAGGAAAGATACAGATACAATCAGAAGGGCAATAACGTATCCTGTTTGCCATCCAACAACGGGACCTTGGTTCCATACAAAATTCAATAAAACTAACCCAACAATTGCAAGAAATGAACCAACCCAATCCATTGCAAATCCATGAATATTTGTTGGTATAGTATTCGGTATCGAATAAATAGAAATACCTAAATTGAGAGCTGATGCGATCGCAAATGCATAAAAGGCCCAACTCCATTGGTTTGGATCCAGGGTCCCAATTAAACCACCAAAGAAACTTCCAAAGAAAGCTCCAATGGGGGCGGATGCACCGATCATGCTGATAACAACATTTTTCCTATGGGTGTCAGGTTTATAAATATTACCTACAACACCCATCATATTAGGTAAAATAAACGCAATACCTAACCCTTGGAGAGCCCTGCTCACAATAAAGAATGTATCATTATGCGAATAGTATGTCAACCCTGAAATAATAGACCATATGATGAAAAAAGTGTAACCACCAATCAAGCTGTTTTTTAATCCATAAATATCACCTATTCTACCACTAATCAAAATGAAAGAACCTGAGACTAGAGGAAACGATGCAATCAACCATGTTTCCTTCCCACCTTCTGATTTGAAAGAATCTGTTATAATATTCATAATAGATAATGTTTGAGGAGTGGCCGCTTGATTTAGTAGTTGACTCATCATACATGAGAATATGAACAGGTATTCTTGCCAGCAATTCTGAAAATAATCCGGATTCTGCCATTTTGAATTTTCTAATGAAGGTGTCTCTCCCTGTGATATAACATCCTTTTCCACTTCTTCCACATCTACACATTTCGTTATTGAGCCGTCTTCACTAATGGATGAGGCTGTTGACTCTATGATTTTTTCATGATGAGATTCCCTATTGAAAATCTTAAACATTACTATTTGTAAATTTTTCTGTTTAACAACCTATGTTGCTATAGACTTTTAAGTATGCTTAACAAGATACGTAACGCGTAATAACTCAGATAAGGGGTTGCTGTTTATATACTTTGCATGTTCATTATTCTAACTACTAGCATTACTAATACTAAATTCAATGGAATAATGATCTGTTAATTTTTCACTTCCCGCTAGAGAAAAATTTTAACTTAGAGAAATCACCGTAGGGAAATTCTGCAAGATCTGACAATTCACGCAGTGCAACCCATAGCAACTGATCATTGTCTGGAACATGGGTGAGCATAATTAACAGAGTCAATTCTGCAGTTTTTGGGTCGGTGATTTATCAGTGTGTTTTGTTAATTACTTGTTACATTTTTTCAAATATGAGTACTTAGGTAGTTATAGGAGATGGGTTTCTTTTGTTTATCTAAAAAAATGCATCTTTCTTATGTATAAAGTGATATATATGGATGAATTATTTGATTACACCATCAAGGGTTTGCATCCTCGTAATATGAACCATCTTCAGCAGACGCTCCTAAGATATTGGCAGCATACATAAATGTGGAATGTTGCAGTTGCGCTAAATACTGAGCCATGACATCAGAACCCGGTATGACTCGTGTGTCCTTTTCTGCGGCAGATTTCTTATTATTTCTATGCTTTTTGCCCTTCTTAGTAGCTGTATTATTTGAATTATCAATAAATGTATGACTTGAATGGTAATGTTCATAGGATATACCGTTGTCTATTTGATTTCCATGTCTATTCTTTTCAATATCTTGGCCATACATTACGCCGCTCAATTTAGCCTGATTTGATAAGTGATTGTACTTGTTTTCAAAAAAATTGGAATCTCGTTTTAAATGTTGTTCTTTGGGAGAACTGATTATCAGTTCAATGTCTGAAGATTCATCAGAGCTTGCATAGTCGGAACTATTATCGCCATCTGTATTAGCGGTTTTTACACCACCATCTGTCGATTTGATCTTAAAACCTAGAGCACTGAAACCATGGGCATCTGTGTCAATCTTGGATAATGTACTTCCTTCCTTCAATTGCCGATCGTCATTATTTGTTTCGTCCTCTCCGTTAGTTGGTGATGTGTGATCAACTGCAATGCCGAAGGCATTTAGGTTAGCAAGTTGTTGATTATCATTATCTTGTGACATGTTAATTCTTTCTGTTCGTCTTTTCTCTTCCAATTCTTTCAACTTGGCATTGTTACTCACTGTCTTAACTGTTCTATAAAATCTTGAATTCTTACTTGCCATTAAGCTTTTATTAACATTACCACAACGGTCCTTACCATAATTGATGATCAATCCATCATAACGGTTATTGAATTTTTCATTAAAGTTACTTTCACTAGGATTATGTGCATCTTCCACTAGACGAATAGCTGACGTAATATTTAAGAAGTTCACCCAACAACAATGGCTATCCTTTAAATAATTAATTTGTTCAATGCCACCGTAGTTGTTAAAATCTCGTCTTAATTGTACTGCCGATGGTAACGTATATTTTTCATGATATTGTTGATAATCCGGATCATTAATAAATTTATCCTTGAATGCAAATTCAGGTAAACTTACATAAACATTTCTACTTGCCCCCACTGTTACTGCCAATGCCACGGCTTTAGGTAATGGTTCCACATAATTCCCCCAACCAATTTTTAATGTATGATTATGAAGGACGATTGGATCAATAAACGAATTAGCATAGAATTGGATTGCAGCAGAAGCTTCAATGAATGTAACAAAACAGATATGTTTATGTTCAATATATTTTATATTTTGTAAAATCCCACCACGGACTACGTTACAAATATCTTCCACTTTGGAACGAGGATTAATATTACCAACATAAATAGTTCTATTTGCCGCATCAGCACCTAAAGATTGCACCATCTGAGTGGTTCTTAAGGCTTGTTCCTCCAATGTTTTTGAGATTGGATTCTCGTAACCATTACTTTCACCGCAATTATTATTAAATGAAAAACGATTCAATGAATAGCCATTTGTAGGAATATTTTGCTTCTTGGATGATTCATGGTAACTGCGTTTGTTACTTGTGTTCGGAGAATTAAACCCTATATTTTGAGTAGAAACGTTCGAAAATTGGCGATCGGTCAACATTTTATCATTATTTCCTATCGTATATTCCAATTCCTGTTCAAATGGGTTAGATTCAGAAGATTTACATATAGCAGCAGTTGTTAGATGTTCGGTGCGGCTTGAAAATGCAGGTTTTGAATAATCACTTGTTATAACAAGTAGGTCCATTTTTTTAATATTCATGCTCTTAAGTTTCTCAGATAATTTATCTAGGTTATCCTCAGGAGGGAATCTGTTATTATTGTTATTATTACCAGTATTCGACTTGGCATTCAATGAATTTGTACTAGCCAATGTTTCCTTTTCTCCTCCGACTGATTCTGGTGTTTTCTCGTGCTCTTCTGTCCCAATTGATATGACAGAGAGTCTTTTGGGAGTTGCCTTGGTTACTGGCTTGAATATCTTTTGAACGAAAAGACATTCTTGTATACCGAACCTTGGACCATGAATCTTTAGATAGTCAGATATTTCCATTGCCATAAGAATGTTAACAAAAGTTAAGATAGCATAATTCATAGGAAATCCATTTTGAGATTGTTCTGCATTTACTAATTCGATGGATTCCAAAATGTATCTTGAATTATTTTCCTTATTCAAAAAAAATAGTTTTTTATCAAATAGTTCTTGTTCACTACAATGTTTTTTAAAACGGATCATTACCGATCTGGTAGCTTCTGTGATGGGTAAGTCGAAGCATATCGATTGGCTAGTATAAATGGCAAAATCATCATTGCATTTATCATTTTCATCATGGTACTTAATGGATACAAAGCTTAAATGTAGGTTGTCTGATTTCAATTTGTCTTTGAACTCCTTTAATCTCTGTAAAACATTATTATAAAAAGTTAGGCAAACTTCACGGGTAAAGAAACTTAACAAAATTGACTTGCAGGTACTGTCATCACTATCTAAAGGATGAACAATGTAGACGCTTTCAATTGATGACGTTTTCACAAAATCATTCATAAAATTGTGTAAGCTTATTGATTTATCCACATTTTCAAATAATAAAGATCTTGTTCTATAAGCATCATCACCAGATGGTAAAATTTTGTACGACATATGGAAAGGTTCCATAAAAAGTGTTTTAGGATCTACTTCTGGCACTTTTGAACGATAGCTACTTCTCCGTCCATCAGATCCAGCAATGAATCCTCCAGGTCTCGCTGACGGAGGACCATTTAAAAGGGAAGGAATTTGTGAGAATGAAGCTCTATTTGAAGTCATCATATAAGGTTGCTGAAAGATTGTCGATTGAGAGTTCGCAGCACTTGGTGTGGCAGTATATGGGGATCCCATTAACAAATGAGATGGCAATAAGGTAGCACCATAAGCGGAATCGAATGGCGTAGGTGGAGCGTTGAGGAGCGGGGACGCTTGATAATAAGGTTGTTGTGCAGAAAAATATTGAGGCCTTACTTGATCAGTTTGATTGGCTATTAGTGAGTTAGGTTTTGGTCCCAATTGGATATATGATGGTTTTCTTTGTCGAGGCTCACCTTGTTGCATGTAGATTTGTTGCTGTTGTGGTTGTTGTTGGAAAGCTTGATATCCACCCGTCCTTCTTGAATAGTGACCCACCATTCTCCAGATAGTATGTGTAATTGAGACCTACTTCCTGTTCTGTCAAAGATATGATATCGAGTAAGGATATCTGACTTCGTTTTGAAACACTTTTCCAGTTCTTTGTGAAATGGTAGTTTGTTTCACCTGTGTTCTGTTTTTCTGGCTTTTGAATTTACTGTACGTAATTATCTCGAATGTCCGTTTTGCGATAGTAACAGAAAACAAAACCGCTGCATTAAAATCTTACGTGTTATATTTGCAAGAGTAATAGTTAAATAAACATTTATATATAGGAGAAATTTTGATTTGCTGCTAGACAGTTTTTCAACCAGTTTTCTCGATTGATGTTTCTAAAATCTTAATTGTAATGACTAAAGATGGTAACATATTCGTATAAATCTTACAAAGTTGAAAATAGAAGATCTTGAAACGAGTATGACGAAAGTAATTCTTTTTCAAACAACTTATTATTTTTCTAACACATGTTTATTGTTTTAAATTAAAATTTTTGGGGCAACAATTGTATTGGAATTGTTCTTGTACATTGCAGAACTTCTATATATTTGATTGATTGAACTATCATCTATTATATGTGCATACTCATATACACAGGCATATCATATTAAGATTGTTAATATCTCACGTATTGATAATAGCAATGCTGATAAAATGCTTAAGGTGATGGCATTAATGGAATTTCCAACTTACACATCAATGCTAAATGATCACTGGGGTATTCCCCCTCGTATGGCTGTGAATGATGTCTCATTTCCTTTCTTAATGGTAACCTCAAAAATCCCTTTATTCTTAATTTGTTATTCTTTTCAAAAGTGGTTAACTGCTGGGCTTCATCATGTCGGTTGTTTCCAATGCACTCCTGGATGTAAAAGATGTAATCTAACAAACCATACCAATGGATGTTCCAACTTGAAAATTCTGGCTCACCCTTAACGTTATTAATAAATGCATTTTCCGGATCCACATGTCTATATCCAATAGAGTATATGGAATCCGCTACTAGTGGTAAATCGTTATACAAATTTTGGAGTTTTTGTACCAATTCTACTTCTTCTTTAGTGGCTTCATAATGTGATGGGCGTGGATCTAGTGGTTGCCTATTCTTGAGCTTTTCTTCATCCTCATCTTCAGAGTCGGATTGTTCCTCCTCATTAACTTCCATATCGCCATTTCTTCTCTTAGAATATTTATATGAAGTGCTACATTCAATAACTGTCTTCACTTCTCCATTGTACATGACAGGTTTACTAGTCATCGATAAGTAAGGAGCATCGCTGGATTGAGAGTTAAAATCTCCAGTAATAAAGGGGTACCATTTAGTAATGTTGTCTCTAGAAGAATCCCTTAATTGTTTGACAAATTTATCCAGTTCGGATAACATCAAGTAACATTGTCTGGTTCTTTCAAACGTACCAAATGGATGCCAGAATAAATGTGTAGTTCCAATAATTACTCCAATCTGTGTAATGTCCTTCTCACTGACAAATTTTAACGCAACCATCAATGCAACATTTCTTGTTTTGGTTCGTGGTAAGATACCGCCAGCTGATAATTCATCGAAATCGATTGTTGAATGTAACTCCAATTGAAATAATGTATTTTTCCATGCAATAATGACACCATGAATCTTTTTCTTTTTCTTGAAATACTGAAATGCATAACCCATCCGCTTCAATTCTTGTGACCAAAACTCTTTGAAGTACTTAAAATCAATTTCCTGTAGGCACATAACATCTGGACTATAGTAATTTAGTTCATTGATTAAAGTCTTAGATCTTCTTGACCATTTCAATGCGTTCCCACTTTGTGGGAACATATCTCTCATGATTAGTCCTTGAGCCAAGCAATTATACGTTAATATGGAAAACTCTAGTCCCTTTGATTTAGTTTTTTCATCACCATGTAAACTCAAGAATTGTCTTCTAATAAATTGGAATTCAGGGGCTATATCAGGATCCAGTCCTTGTTGAATACGGGCCTCTCGTTCTTGTTTCCTTTTCTCGGCTCTTTGTTTTCTTATTTCTGTGATATATTCTGGAGTATTTTCTTCCTTGGAGCTTCGTCTTCTTCGTGAATGAGTTTCAGTTGCTGATATATTGTTAGTGTTACTAGTATTAATCATTACTTTAAATACTTTTACTTTAATTTTAAGTCATTTCCAGGTATCTTTGTCTAGTGGGGGAAGTGAGGGTCGCTTAGGGGAGTATATAATTTTTCAGATAGACTGCGCTCATACTTCTATATATATATATATAAATATAACGATATACAAATATGGAACTGTTAATCATAAGGAAGCCATGGGAACAAAAAAAAAACAAGAGTCGGGTTGTATTGGAAGGTGAAGAACATCGAAAGAAATGGCATATTATAAGATAACGTTGATCAGATCCGTGATAGGGTTGCCTCAAACTAAGAGAAATATAGTAAAAGCCCTGGGATTGGGAAAGCGAGGTTCTATTATATATAGACGAATTACGCCTGCTATAGCAGGGTCTATGGTTAAAGTGAAAGAATTGATTGATGTGGAAGTTACTAAGGTTAAATTAGACAAGTTTGAACAACGAGAACTAAGGAAATCTAATCCAGGTTTTATTGTGGAGAAACGATCGAATTTACTGGGATAGTGTCTATTGAATGAAGTCTGTAAATAATATATTTTAAGAAGATATGCTACTGTAAATCTATAGAGTTGAAGGGAAAGTTTATTAAATTGTTACCATCTTTTTTGAATAATTGGAAAACTAATTGAAAGTTAGTTTGGTGATCTCAGCTGGAAGAATATTATTGTTGTGTTGATGATTGTCATCATTTATACTATCTGTGTAATTCTCTACCTCATCATCGTCAGAGAGTGCCATGGTAAATGAGTCTACTATCCTTAATATATCACTCTTATCTAAAGCTTTACCGTCAAAGCTTAGTTCGAAACTGTTTTCTATAAATGATGTTATATTAGCGTTGTTAATTAAAGGTCTTTGCGATTTGAAAGTTTTCAATTTCTGTGAGTCACCATTTACATTAGCAATTAGTGATGAGCTGCTAATACTATTATTGTTATTATTCACTACAAGTACGGGTTTAGATTGAAGTTTCAATGACTCTAGTTTTTTATTGATCAGTTTAGTATCGGTAGCACTTGTATTGTTGTTATTTGAGGTAATATTTTTAACTGAAGAAGTTGCAAAAGGCTTTGAATGGTCTTTGATAATCAATTTTACCACATTCTGTTTTTCAGTTTGCCTTGATTTATTATTTGTCACTTTGTATATGGAACCGTTTGTAATAGGACTTTTTTGAATAATATTAATTATCGGTTTCAATTTTTCATTAGCATTCATTGAGGTAATATCTGTTAAAATTTTATTTGGTCCATCAAAATATCTTGATTTGATATTTGGATCAGAATAATGGGATAACACCAATGGTAATTCAGAATAACTGCCCACTTCATTGATACGGATGAAGGCAGATGCAGCTTTAGTTGGCGACGAAGGGGCCACAGTTGAATTGAATTTCAGTTTTTGAGGTGAGGAGGGTTGAGAGGAATATCTATTATTATTGTTATTGTTATTACTTCTGTAATCCATGCTTGCTTTCCTTTTATTGTAGCCATTTTTAGTAGGCGCATCCCTATTGTGGTAGTTGTAATTGTAATTGTAATTGTAATTGTAATTGTATGCATTATTATTGTATTTAGCATATTGAGGATTCATCTTATTCGGAATTCCATTATATTGGTACCCTTGCTGTTGTGGAAATACTAAATTAGGAGTCGCGGTAGCTAAATTGGAATAATTTGGGTTATTCCAGTCCTTCACATAAGTAAAGTAAGTATTTGCCATAGCCGTCGTTGTTGTCGTTGCTTTTGCAGATGTGAATGTGGTCGGATATTGAGCAGTATTTGCATCTAAAGTTTCCCCCCTAAATTCCATTATCCCTCTTGTCCAACGTATTTATATAGAACTGGTTATATCTGGGGTACTGTCTTAATGATTTGATTGTTGGAAATACTAGTTACAAAATTATTTGAATGTTTACCTTTTCCCCAAAAGGGGATGTGCTTATATAAGCATGTCAATAATTATCAGAACATTGACATATAATTATATTATTGTGAAAATGGAAGGTATTGACGTGACTTTGATAAATAATCTTTAATTCCAATTTAAGGGAAAGTTCTTTTTAGTTTCTTTCTTATAATTAATTATCTAAGCTGTTGAACTTGTAATGCCATCAATTAAATAATGATACGTTTTCATATTTCAGTTATAACAAATTGTTGTTAATTAAAATTAAAATCAACAACTTTGACGATGATTTATAAATGAGAGGAAGCAAATATTAGATGTTTTATCTACTCTATTTGATCATTTATTACATTATTCTATATCATGTACTTAATACAAAATGAACAGATTTATATCTTTGTTTTTGGAAGTATTGCTATTTTTATTTTACAAAGGTCAATTTTTCAATATGAAAACTATTTAATGACTTCATGATAGGATTTTAGATTTCTATCTTTTGGAGCAATATGAGATTGATAATGTTCAGTCATTCTTCTAATATACAATAAAAATTCTTCGTTGTTTTTCTCTACATACTAAAAGTAAAATATATACATACAACTATTTATCATTCTTGTATTTCTTATCCTTTATATACTTTTCCTTTTGGCGTATTATTTTTCTTCACATAGAAACCGGAGATATTCAGACACAGTCGGATAAGCCTATTCTGATCATAAATTTTTCTAGAATATTCTACAACTTTTTATTAATTCCAGAATTATTCTTTTTATAGTAACTTGTTCTTTGATAGTCATGTCCTATCCATCTATAGAATATTCGGTTCCAACACTTCAAAACATGATAACTAAAGAAGTATAAGGGAAAATGATGAATTCCATTAATTGTTTTATTTTTTTACATTTAGAAATGGAAAGGTTAACAAAATCAAAAAAAATATTATAAAACAAAAATAAATAAAAAATATGAACCAAAAACACCAGAATACTTGTTCACAACTATGTATTTCCCCTACATAAATTAAATCAATATATTTCCACAACCAAAACATTTCATTTGTGACATTATACTGCCTTCTATTAATCAAAGCAGTGATCGGCTACATCGGGGCCAGTCCTGTTACAGTGCTCGGCCAATCAAAATCCCCTTGGACCCATCGATTTTCCCTCTAAAAACTATTCAGTAGTACACTTTTAGAATAGTCAGCGAAGAACCATTTAACAAAACAAAGAAAGAAAAATTCTGAGTACAACCTACCCGTCAAACACATACTGTTTTGCCAGAAGCAAGATATACATACCACTCACATTTTAGCTACAAAATGCTATCACTAATAGGCAAGAACAAAGCTGCTGTCTCAAACTCATATCGAATTATTAGATTAGCCTCAACAACTTCCAAGGCCGCTCCCGTCGCTCCTAAACCCTCTACACCATCACCTTCATCCTCATCACCGCCAAAAACTTCTCCTGTGGAAAGATCAGGAACGGGTCCCATGTCATTTAAGACAGTTAAAGTCATTGACACTGAATATAACGACAAACCAACTGTGGTAATCCTAGGGTCAGGCTGGGGGGCCATTTCTTTCTTAAAACATATTGATACAAAAAGATATAATGTATCTCTCATATCTCCAAGAAACTATTTTCTTTTCACGCCATTGTTGCCCTCAACTCCCGTGGGTACTGTTGATGAAAAATCCATCATTGAACCTGTTGTGAATTTTGCATTGAAGAAGAAAGGTAACGTTACATATTATGAAGCTAATGCTACCGCCATTAACCCTGATAGAAACACTGTCACCATTAATTCTTTATCCAATGTGGCCCATCTAAACAATAAATCACCCAACAACAAAGTTTCGTTAAATCGAACTGATTCAGCAGAAGTGAAGTACGATTATTTAGTTACCGCAGTAGGTGCAGAACCAAACACATTTGGTATTCCAGGTGTGGAAAAATATGGTAATTTTTTAAAGGAGATTCCAAATTCCTTGGAAATTAGGCAAAAATTTGCTGAAAATCTAAATAAGGCTAATTTATTATCTCCTGGTGATCCAGAAAGAAAAAGACTGTTATCAATTGTTGTTGTCGGTGGTGGCCCGACAGGTGTCGAAACCGCTGGTGAGTTGCAAGATTATGTCAACGAAGATTTAACTAAATTTTTACCCAGTTTAGCGGAAGAAGTGCAAATCCATCTCGTAGAAGCATTACCCATTGTCTTAAATATGTTTGAAAAGAAATTATCATCTTATGCGAAAAGGGTATTAGAAAACACCTCGATTAAGATTCATTTAAAAACTGCTGTCTCGAAAGTGGAAGCAAATCATTTAGTAGCAAAGACTAAAAATGATGATGGTACCGTTGTAGAAGAGACTATCCCTTATGGAACTTTAATTTGGGCTACAGGTAATAAGGCAAGACCCATCATCACAGATTTGTTTAAAAAGATTCCTGATCAAAATAAAAATACAAGGGCATTAACAGTAAATAAATATTTACAAGTGATCGGTTCCAACAATATTTTTGCTATCGGCGATAATGCTTTCATTGGATTACCCCCCACAGCACAAGTGGCCCATCAAGAAGCTGAGCATTTAGCTAAATCGTTTGATAAGATGTCACAATTACCTCATTTCCATGAAAAACTAGCTGCCAGAAAGGTTAAATTCGATTTATTATTTGAAGAAAACAAATTCAAACCATTCAAGTATGTTCATTATGGTGCATTAGCATATTTGGGTTCTGAGAAGGCAATCGCAAATATTACGTATGGTAAGAGATCATTATACACCGGCGGAGGATTATTGACATTTTACATTTGGAGGTTATCCTATTTAGCCATGCTATTATCAGCCAGATTAAGGTTTAAAGTTATCACAGATTGGATGAAATTAGCATTCTTCAGGAGAGATTTCTTTAAGGGATTGTAAAACATCACTAGAATAATAGAGAACTATCCTGTCTGACCTTCTCTATATAATACCCTTATTATTTATGAATTAACGAAAAACACCAAATATTTAAAATTCTTTCATGTATATTCCATATAAAATTTAACAAAAGACTCCATTATTATTTATTAGATCGGATATATGTGTATAAAGTTTGCTTTTCCCTTCATTGAAATAATTCTTTTGCTTTTTTAATATTTTCTAATACCATCTCTCTTGAATCATCATGGTTATTCAATACAATGAAGCAGACCATGTTTGCTGAGAGCTCGCACACATAGATAGAATCGTTCAGGATTAAGGTCTTGAATTCACTTTTCAATTTGGTACAATTCTGTTTGAAATTTTTCATAATATTAGAAATCTTTTCAAATCTTTTCGGATCTAACGATTCTACACCTGTCTCTGTACTAATCTTCCCCGTATTATCGTTACTCATATTACTGGAGCAAATGACCAAAAATGTGCTTCTTTCGAAGAGGATTATTTCATACGCGTTTAGTATTGTTTTCAAAGATTTCAGATTGGAAAGATGTATTGTCATATTGGGTATCAATGAACAAACAATTTGAGACCAAGCTTTGTATAAACTTTCATCCCATATTGATGTAGAAAAACCTACCAAATTGGGGAATCCATATTCTGCCGATGTTTCTTGTAATTTAGACATCATTATCTCGAATAAATCGTTTCTCTTATCTAATTGAACCAAATCCATCTTATGTAATAGGATAAAAATTTTAGCATCTGGAGAATATTTTTTCAATTGTTTCAATGCCCTGGTAAATATTTCAATATCTTTAATCACATCGGTAGACTCGACGTCGAAGACATGAATCAAGACTTGGACCATTTGGAAAATGTGATCCTTTTGCTTTGTGAAATAATTTTCCATGAATACATCTTGCCCCCCACAATCCCAAAGATTTAAAGTCATATTACCCAAGAATCTCAAATGGGAATGCTCTACATCGATAGTAGCACCTAATCTCCGTGTATCGAAGGCAGAATAATTACTGAAAATAATCGACCTCATTGAGGATTTACCAGAACCGGATCTGCCCATCAAGAGTAGTTTCTTTCTGTTATTTGTTGTTATGTTCATTGGTATACTCATTGTTGTTGTGATATGATAATTTATCTTCTCCTCATGCACAATGCAGCTCTGCTATCCCATTTGATGGTTCTTTCACTGGATCACTAATTAATCAATATATTTGATATTCCACATCGCTCAACTACAAAAGTTCGGACAGCTTACATAATAAGTGTCCGAACTTGAAATTTAAAATCTAAAAACTTGATGATCGAAATACAAGTAAAAGTACGTGGATCTATCTATATGAACTCAAGTTACTAAGTCATTCAGACCAATCTATTGTCTATTTACTTTAACCATTTTCGTCGGAACATGCACCGTATTCTAGCGGATCTAATACATGACACACCGCCGCCACCACCTGTTCGATTAACATCTACACGCAACATTGAACATTCAGTACTGACGATTGCATGTCACAAGATACCACCCGTCGATTGACTCAACGATTCATTTGCCACTGTGACAGAACCGTAGTGTCTTTCAGTATTTCTTTACAGCATATTACATTTAGACGTTCAGCAGTTTCCACGTGTAAATTGTCACGGCATGCGTTGCAATTTCCCACGTGTCTGTGTTAACGTCGCCCTTCTGCGCGCAACATTTAGGCGTCTCACTTTTTATACCAACCTGAGGTGACATCTATTCTCATCTCAATTAAAAACGTGGTGATCACAATTGAATCTGCAAAATAATGATATATAAATACACCATTGTATGGCTTAGAACTCTCTTCTAAATTATCAACTTAAGATACCAAACAAGCACAAACAAAAAAACGAATCTACAACCGTCTAAGTAGAAATGGACAATAACCAAAACAGTTCTGCTGAATTCACATCACAACTAGACAATGAAGCTTACAACAACAAACATATAACACCTGGTGGAAACGGAGCATTCCATAACTATATCAATGATTTTTCACACATTGATGATCCCTTAGAAAGGAGAAGATTAGCATTGGAGAAAATCGATAATGCTGCATTTGGTTGGGCTCAAATTAGAACCATCTTGATCGCCGGTGTTGGGTTCTTAACTGACTCCTATGATATCTTTGCTATCAATTTGGGTATCACCATGATGTCTTATGTACATTGGAAGGGTAACATGCCTGCGTCTACAGCAACATTATTGAAAGTGTCCACTTCAGTGGGTACCGTCATTGGTCAAATTGGCTTTGGTACTATGGCTGACATCATTGGCCGTAAGAAAATATATGGGTTAGAATTGATTGTTATGATCGTTACTACTATCTTACAATGTACCACAGGCTCATCTCCAGGTATCGATTTCGTTGCTGTCTTAACATTTTATCGTATAATCATGGGGATCGGTATCGGTGGTGACTATCCATTATCATCAATTATTACATCTGAATTCTCCACTACAAAATGGAGAGGTGCTATCATGGGTGCTGTCTTTGCTAACCAAGCTTGGGGTCAAATTGCAGGTGGTATCATTGCATTAATTTTAGTTGCTGCTTATAAATCTGTTTTGATTGGTGCAGATTCTGGCGAAGCTTGTGGTTATGAGTGTATGAAAGCTTGTGATCAAATGTGGAGAATCTTAATCGGTCTAGGTGCCGTACCAGGTTTGATTGGTCTTTATTTCAGATTAACAATCCCCGAATCTCCAAGATACAGTTTGGATACTGATACAGATTTGGAATCCATAGAAATTACCAAGATCAATGACAATACAGATAAAGAAAAATTTCATGATGATGCATCATTGGAAAGAGTTAATACCATGGTGGAACAAATTGAAATTCAAGCTTCAAAGGCCTCTTTCAAAGATTTCATTCATCATTTTGGTCAATGGAAGTATGGTAAAATTTTGTTAGGTACCGCAGGTTCATGGTTTATGTTAGACGTAGCATTTTATGGATTAAGTTTAAATACTGCTGTCATTTTACAAACAATCGGTTATGCTAGTTCCCAAAACGTTTACAAGAAATTGTACAATTCAGCTGTAGGTAACTTGATTTTGATATGTGCCGGTTCTCTACCTGGGTATTGGGCATCTGTGTTTACCATTGATACCATTGGTAGAAAACCAATTCAACTGTTTGGTTTCATTATTTTGACAATCTTGTTCTGTGTCATTGGATTTGCATATGACAAAATTAATGACAGGGGATTGCTGGGGCTATACATTGTCTGTCAATTCTTTCAAAATTTTGGTCCAAACGTTACCACATTTATTGTCCCAGGTGAATGTTTCCCAACAAGATATAGATCTACTGCCCACGGTATCTCTGCTGCATCCGGAAAAATTGGTGCCATCATTGCTCAAACTGCTTTGGGTACTTTAATTAATCACAATTGTGCTAGAGATGGTAAGAAGGCGAACTGTTGGTTGCCCCACGTTATGGAAATATTTGCTCTATTTATGCTGTTAGGTATCTTTTTAACGCTTTTAATCCCAGAAACAAAGCGAATGACATTGGAAGAAATCAGTGAAAAGTATCATGGTGAGGTCAACTTATCCAAATATGCAGTTAAATCTGAAGGTGGTAAAACTAATGGAAATGAATCGTTTGTTGTCAGTCACAGAGAGGAAGTATAGAACTAAAATCAAAAATAATAGAAACAATATGTACACTAGCTTATGATTATTCTTTAATGAAAAAAAAATTAAAATAGATAAACATTTAATACGATGAAAACTTCAATGCTTCATCATTTCACTATCTTGTGCGTTATCCTTTTACCTTTACGCGAATTTTTTTTTATTGATGATTTTGAAACAGTAAACAAACAATCGCCAAAGAACATCTTTCTTGACCCAATTATTGGAATTGAACTGTAGATCTGAAACAATATAGCAGTTGCAAAAAGAATTGATATATTGAAAATAACAAATTATTGGAACAGAAAAAAAGACATAAACTATGAGAGAAGTTATTAGCATTAGCGGTATGTTTTCCCTTAGCAATACTTAAGGCATATTTCCCATTTTTACTAACTTGCGTGTTGTTAACTTGAACATCGTTACAGTCGGTCAAGCTGGTTGCCAAATCGGTAATGCCTCGTGGGAATTGTACTCTTTGGAACATGGTATTGGTCTAGATGGTTACTTACAAGAGGGGCTAACTAGACCAAAGGGTGGTGAAGAAGGATTCTCTACTTTTTTCTATGAGACTGGTACTGGGAAATATGTTCCTCGTGCGGTTTATGTAGATTTAGAACCGAACGTGATTGATGAAATTCGTACTGGGGCTTATAAAGACTTTTTCCATCCAGAACAATTGATTAGTGGTAGGGAAGACGCCGCAAACAACTATGCACGCGGTCACTACACTGTTGGAAGAGAACTGTTAGATGATATAATGGATAGAATAAGAAAAATCTCAGATCAGTGTGATGGTTTACAAGGTTTTCTATTTTCTCACTCATTGGGTGGTGGTACAGGTTCAGGTTTAGGTTCATTACTACTAGAACAGTTATCTGCTGATTATGGTAAGAAATCCAAACTGGAATTTGCAGTATATCCAGCACCACAAGTAGCTACTTCTGTAGTGGAACCATACAATACAGTGTTAACAACACACACAACTTTAGAACATGCAGATTGTACATTCATGGTGGACAATGAAGCCATCTATGATATGTGCAAGAAGAACCTAGGTATCTCAAGACCAAATTTTTCTAACTTGAACAATTTGATTGCACAAGTTGTTTCTTCCGTTACTGCTTCTTTAAGATTCGATGGTTCCCTAAATGTGGATTTAAATGAATTCCAAACCAATTTGGTTCCATACCCAAGAATTCATTTCCCATTAGTATCATACGCTCCAATTCTATCGAAGAGTAAGGCTAGTCATGAATCAAATTCGGTCTCCGAAATTACAAATGCTTGTTTTGAGTCAGGTAATCAAATGGTGAAATGTGATCCAACTACAGGTAAGTACATGGCAACATGTCTTCTATATAGAGGTGACGTGGTAACAAAAGATGTACAATCTGCTGTCACGCAAGTAAAGAGTAAAAAAACCGTGCAGATGGTTGACTGGTGCCCAACTGGTTTTAAGATCGGTATCTGTTATGAACCTCCAACTGCCACTCCAGAATCGCAGCTAGCGTCAGTGCAAAGAGCGGTCTGTATGCTATCGAACACAACTGCTATAGCCGAGGCATGGAAGAGAATCGACAAGAAGTTTGATTTAATGTACGCCAAACGTGCCTTTGTTCATTGGTATGTTGGTGAAGGTATGGAAGAAGGTGAATTCACAGAAGCTAGAGAAGATCTGGCTGCTTTGGAAAGAGATTACATCGAAGTAGGTGCTGATTCATATGCCGATGAAGAATTTTAAGTAATAAAGGCACTGTGATTTTATGAAATTCAGCAAGAAGAAAATAGGATAATAAAATTCATTTAAGAAGTATATCTTATTTTATTGCTTTATGGAAACGAATTTTTTTTTTTTTGGTTCTAAGATTAATTTTTTGCTTGTTTATACAATTATGTATAACAATTACGTAAAACATCTTGCGGTATGTTATTTTTATTAACGATTTGTGTAGAGAGGAGATTGATTACTAGACATGATTGTAATATTAATAGTGAGCTTATGGATTCTAAACTTCTATGTCTTTTTTATATAATATACAAAAATATAACAGAAATAAATTCCGATGATCTCAGAGTAAGATTTGATCATCTTATATACTTTTAAATTTGTCTTAATTTACAATTTTTGATTGAAACAAATTTATGATATTTACTCTATTTCATTTTAGCACAGTGGCATTGACCTATCAGTTCATCAACTTTTCATCGATGCTTCACATTTTTGACGTTCGCCCGATTAGGATAATCTATGTGATACTATAGGAATTCCAGCAATTTCACGCTAGAAAAAAATTGAAAAATATCAAGAGCGGGAAAACTCATCGTCCCTGTTGAACACTTCTTTCAATTCATCCATCTCTGAATTATAGTTATTGGTTAGATTCATTAACTCCGCTTTTCACAGCAGATATTAGGAACAGTATAGAAACCATGGATGATAATTCTCAAGAAGTTGAACAACCAAATATCTTAGATGATCCAGTTCATGGAATTCTAATTCCATCGCTTTTATTCGTCGGTGGTATTTCATTATTAACGTACTTATCAAGTGAATTGAGACTATTATTGTCTTTACCTTTACTATTTACCACATTAGCCGTACGAGTATATATGGCTTACCAACGTAAAAGATCACTGTATCCGGATAGATGGACATCTTTAGAATTAGAAGACCAAACCGTAGTTTCTAAGAATACTGCATTGTACCGTTTCAAATTGAAAACTTCACTAGAGTCATTAAATATTCCTGCTGGGTTCCACATTGCTGTTAGAGTCTTCATCGACAATAAAGAGGAAATTAGGTATTATAATCCAATCAGCTCTAAATTGAATACTGGTCATTTTGATTTGCTTATTAAGTCATATGCGGATGGTAAAGTGTCCAAATATTTTGCTGGTTTAAAACCAGGTGATACTGTTGATTTTATGGGTCCCATTGGTGAATTACACTATGAACCAAACTCGTCTAAGGCATTAGGTATTGTGGCTGGTGGTTCAGGTATAACCCCTGTTCTACAGATGTTGAATGAAATTATTACTGTGCCAGAAGATTTGACAAAGCTTTCTTTAATCTATGCAAATGATACAGAGAATGATATATTGTTGAAGGATGAATTGGATGAGATGGCTGAAAAATACCCACATTTTGAAGTTCATTACGTAGTACGCCAACCAAGCGAATCATGGAATGGTGATGTTGGGTTAGTCACTAAGGAACAAATGGCGAAATATTTACCACCTTATTCTGATGATCATAGACTGTTGATTTGTGGACCTGATGCTATGGAAAAGAATGTTGTTAAATTTGCAGAAGAATTAGGTTGGAAACATAGCGTATCAAAGAATAAAGGTGATGATCAAGTGTTTGTTTTCTAATTAATAGTTTTCTTTTTATTCTAATTCTGAAAAGGGCACGAACATTTATTATTAACTAAGTACTATTCTGATAAATATCGAATCGATTAGGCATATATTTTCTAAAAACAGAAGGTATCCCTTTATAAGTATATAATTATAGATCTGCTGTGTTATCCATATATTCAGATAATGCGGGCATCAATGGTGGTACGTCTACTAATTTATGTATCACAACTGGTTTAATATGGTTACATAGGATTCCTCCATGACCCTTTGTATCATTAGACACCAAACATAGGAAAGTGGCGGCGACTTTAGAAACATCTGACAATACTGTAGGAAACTTAACCTCTGGTAGAGGGCATTGCGTTGCTGGCATTATGGTAGATGGATCATCCAAGAATTTACTTTGCAACCCACGAGACACAGTTCTGGATGCGGCTTTCCCCTCGGAAATAGAAAGGGGATTTACCCTTGGTTGTATACCTTTAATAATGAACCTTTTCTTCCCCGTACTTGGATCAGTGATGACCATTGCTGCGGCTTCATTGAATGCATTGGAAACATTTTTAATAAATTCTACTGCCGCCAATAGTTTTCTGCCCGAGCTGCGTACTGGCTGTGAGAATTTGCTCTCATATGATCTCCACAATGAAATTTGTGTGAACTCAGCATCATCCACAGGTTCGAAGCAACATCTTAGCCAAGCAGTTGATCTCATAGGCTCATTAAGCGATAATAATTCCTGAAACAGGTCATCACTGATCTCTGGTACTGTGGTGGGCGCAGGTGGTCTTACTCTTGTGACTAATTTCAACTCAGTGGACTCCAATTTCGAATATGTTGGTAGGTCAATGTTATAAGTCAATAATCTAGGTAACATTGCAGTGAATAATGAGAAACGAGCATCGTCGCTAAATAAACCCGATATTCTTTGATTACCTGGTAAAATATATTGGTATAAGAAATCTAATGAAGCAATAATTAATTCACTATCATTCTCAATTAAAAGGAAAGAGACTATCAATGTAAGGGTACGCTTATCCAAATTATCAGCAGCACTTTCTTCATCGGCTTTAGATCTGACTAATAACCTAGACAACGATCTTAGAATTGAAATAACCATGTATCTATCCTTTGTATAATTTAAAATGGATACCAGCGTTTTGAAATAAAGATCGTCCTTTTTTGCTGGGGCAATATATGAAGAAATACCTTCCATCAAATCTATTGTATAATGTACCAATTCATTAAATGTAGAGGCGTTAGATTCAAAAACTTGCCAATCTGGATCGCCAATGGCGACAAGTTCGAATTTTTGCAATACAAACAATAAGAATCTTCTAATTTCTTCATCAGCTACCAGCACTTGAATGGAGTCTGTATCTTGAGCTAAATTTCTTAAAATTAAGATACAATTAATACCACATTGTAAAGTATCCATCAAATTCACATCATTGATCGATGATCTATTAAAATTTTCAATTAATGGTTGTAAATTTAAAACGAATGGTTTGAAAAGAGGTAACAAATCAGGTAATGTTTTCAAACTGATCATATATGGAGCCTTATTACTATAAGCCAGATATTTCTTCAATGACCATTTCAATTCTTCAGGAATACCACTCAACAAAGCCATCTTCATTCTAGTCAAATCATCTACACCACGTATAGTCTCCTTTGGTATGGTCTGGAAAACGTTTAAATTTGCCAAAGAGTATTGTATTGCTTGTTGCTTGGCGTTAGCTCCCCCCATCGTACCATTAGATAACTCTCTAGAGACAGATATTGGGTTTGGTACTATATTTTGGAACATGTTTATAAGGTGAGATTCTGACTGCATTGGCGTTAGGGCCAAAGACCCATTCTGGTCAGGAGTTGGAGAGTTTGCTGAGAGGGGTGAATTAGTGGCAGAGACACTCATTTCTTAAGTAAATAACTGGTTTCTTTTCTGTTAATTTCTGTTTTTTAGTGTCTAACTAACAAATATTGGCATACCTAAAGCTATCATCATGATCAATGAAATATAATGTTTATTAAAGAAAGCTGAAAAATTCCAGAAATGTTTTGACCTAACAATTATAAAATTAGGTCATAAAAGACTAGGGTACGCAAAACTAAATAGGGTTAGTAATTACGTAATCAAACAACCCAAACTAATCACATTTTTTTAGGGGAGCAAGACCTCCCTATTGTTTCATTTAAAGCAATGAAAAATTATTTGGTAATGCTCCAATCTGAACTGGCAAGACATTATTTCAATCTTTTTCGTTAGTTCTGTCAAATTAAATAATGCCATACACTTGGTTCCTTAAGGGATGCAACGTCAACTTTCATTGGACACTTGTCTTTTTATCGTCTTTTCTGTTCATTTATAAATTTACCAATTTACGTATGTATATTTGCACTTGGTAGATGCCCCTTCCAAATCTTATTACAACTCTTGTCCTACTTTCCCTTACTGATTGTACCCTATATAATTACAACAGTAGTAATAACATGAGATTAACAACGCTTATTCCAATTTCGGTCCTTGTGACCACAACTGTTCTCTCTGAATCCGTTTTCCAATTTGATAAATGGACGCATAACGATTTGCTAGACTATGTCAACGATCATATGTCGAACTTGAAAGATGTGACCTCTGAATCTATTGAAGACTTAAAGAAGGAGGCTTCCGAAACCTGGGAACAGAATGCTCATCCAAAGCCATGGTGGAAATTCTGGGCTTCCGATGATAAACAGTTCCCATGGGTTCATGATTCATCTTCACCAGTATCAGATTGGTTATTTAACAGTTGGTCCAAACAGGATCTTTATAATTTTTTGCAGAAGAATAAAATTGAAGCAAATTTGGAGGACTCTAAAGATCAACTGATCGATAAAGTGAGAGATAATTTTGATGCTATTTCTAAAAAGTTAGATTTATCTGGCTACTATCCATCAAACTCTTATTTTAATGATTGGTCATTAAAGGATTTACAAGATTGGCTGAAAGAATACAAGATTCCTATTGAAAGAAATGTTAGAGGTAAAAGAGATGAACTGGTGAAACAGGTACGTAAAAACATTCATCAAGTTTCGGATAAAGTAGAAAAGGAAAGATTAAACTTGCTAGATTCCTTAGATTTGGCTAACAAACAATTCTTAAACAAAGCTGGTGAGTTGAAGGAAAATATTTTTGATACTTGGTCTACTGATGACTTGGAAAGATGGTTAACTAGTCACAAGGTTGAATTAGATGAAAAAATGATGGATTCACATGATTATTTGGTTGAACAGGCTAACAACAATTATAATTTGTTAAAAGATGATATTGATTGGTATTTAAAAGCTTTAAAGAAGAAATCGTCACCATACCTAGAAAAGACTCCAGAATATGTTGATTCGGTTTGGGGATCTGTTTCATCAAAGGGAGAAGATATTTATTCAAAGACTAAAGAAAAGACTGGTGAAGTAATCAATGATACATTTTTAGTCGGTGTTGATAACTGGTCAAAGGATAGATTGAAAGCATTTTTGGATATTCGAGACATTAAATATTCTATGTTTACCACCAGAAAGGAATTGATTCAAATGGTAAGAGATGCAAGAAATAAACCATTAACAGATATGAAGGAAGGTTATTTCCATCATTTGGACAATTTGAAAGATTGGGCTCATGAAAAGAAAGATCAATTTACAGATTCTGATATATATGATACCATGAATGAAGGGATGGAAAATGTCAATAAAAAGGCAGAGGAAATTAAGGGTAAAGTTGACAAGAAGTGGACTGACACAATTGATTCATGGTCACAAAAAGATTTACAGTCTTATTTAGAAGAATTTGGCATTAAGGCTAAACCATCCTCCACCAAGGAAGAATTGGTAAAAGCAGCAAAGGAGAATACCCAATGGTTTTTCGGTATAAACCAGGAAGCAACTTACAAGAGGTATTATCACAGTTTTGAACATTGTGTAAAGTATGGATATCATTACATTATAGCAAAGTTGTGGAAGTGGTTATAAGAAAGCAATTCACTTGTTGTTTTTTATTTTTATTGACAAAAGATAATCAAACAAAAAAAATATGTATTTGGATTTTAGCTAAATAACTACCAATGTTGTTTATTCATAAAATATACTTCCTCCAAATAAAAAAAGTATATAAGATGATGAAATTTTATAATGAGATCATTGGAATTTATTAGTGTTATACTTTTTGTAAATCATATAAAAAAGACACAGAAGTTTAGAATCCATAATCTTACTATTAATATTATAATCAAGTCAAATAATCAATCTCTCTCTACATAAATCGCCAATAATAATATTATAATTATTATGTATGGTACCCGGGTAATACTCAATTTCGCTGCGTTAGACATTTCGGTTGACTATAATCCACAACCCTCATCTCCCTAATTATACTGATAAACTACATGAATCTAAGGGAATCACCCAGAGCAATTATCCTATCAACTTCACAATGGCCAAATACACATGGTATACTAGAATATCTGATACGTTACATCGCCTCACTGTGCTGACGTTAGTCGGGGGGACATTGTACATGTCGGGAGGATTAATATATACTTTGTACATGAATGGTAAAAGGTACGAAAAACAGATAACGGAGAAAGAAAATACTCTGGAGCAGCAAAAGTCTTTAATTGAACCAACTCAAAAAGAATAAAAGAAGTTGAAAGACAGCATCTTCATTTTTTTTGCGTTTCATTCACATGTATATACATTAAAGTTTATTATTTAGTAAAACAAATTAACAATTAATTTCAGTTTTTTCGTTTATTTTTATCAGTATTGTCCTTCATTCATAATTCATGCCTTTTAATATTTTTCTCATCAATATCTTGATCTTTTCTTTTCCTCTTTTTCCTTAGCACTTTTGGTTCTAAATTATGAAAGAAATGAAGCTTATTTAAATGCAGGATTCTTTTCTTTAATGAATTTTGATCATTAATCGATGCTGGATTTAAAGGTATCACATTTTCCATGCTAAAGATTGATTCACATACGGGGCATTTTGCATTATCAACAAGTTTCAAGGCTTCTCTAGGCATAACATCACCACACGGTACAATATAAATATAACTGAGTGAATTGGACCCCAATATATCATCTCCAAACTTACATTTTAATCTAACGGGCCCAGTTTCTTCACCGTCGCTGCTCTTAGAGTACACTTCTTGTAAGTTATGTAATTCCACGACATCATTCATTTTCTTTATATATGCAAACTTGTCAATAAGTGCTTGCGTGTACTTCTCTTTAGTACGAGATAAAAGCCACTCAAGTACAGCTTCCTTATTTAGTAAATTTCCCTTGTAGTCACTTACAATAGGTAGACTCAATGGTTTATTGGATAATCTACAGACTTTCCACTTGGAATCCTTATTGAAATCCTTCACATCTAAAGACCCATCTTTAAATGGTGATTCAAGATTTAGTTTGAGATTAAATGTTTTATTTACAGAACCTCCGTCATTCTATTATCGAAATGTGAGAGCATCGAATTGCAATTATTTTTAATGTTAGTATTTTTCAAATGGAAAGAAGTAGCAGCTCGAAATAGAAAGCACACACAAACATACACCCATGCTCTACTAGGTTATATAGCAAACACGTTATCACTCAGCTTTCAACTTGGCTGAACAATATTTAAAAGTTTAAGATATTTGTTTGAAATCAATACATATAGGAGATTCACCGAGCGGGTAATGAATTTTGCCAGTACTTTGTCGCTTTCGAATGTAAAGTAAGTGGCAAATATTAACTACACTTCCACTATAAAAAACAATAACGCAAACATCTAAACATATCACATAATTAGAGAGCAATTTTGAAGGATCATACTATAAAATGACAGATAGATATTCATTTTCTTTAACAACTTTTTCCCCAAGTGGTAAATTGGGTCAAATTGATTACGCTTTGACTGCTGTGAACCAAGGTGTCACCTCATTGGGGATTAAAGCTACCAATGGTGTGGTTATTGCTACCGAGAAGAAATCCTCATCTCCTCTTGCTTTGACTGAGACATTATCTAAGATTGAGCTAATAACCCCCGACATTGGTGCTGTATATTCAGGTATGGGTCCTGACTACAGAGTTCTGGTCGATAAATCAAGGAAGGTGGCACATACCAATTACAAAAGAATATACGGAGTTTACCCACCAACAAAGTTATTAGTATCAGAGATTGCCAAGATTATGCAAGAAGCTACTCAATCTGGTGGTGTGAGACCATTTGGTATATCCTTATTGGTAGCTGGCCATGATGAACACAGAGGCTTCAGTTTATATCAAGTAGATCCATCTGGTTCCTACTTCCCTTGGAAGGCTACCGCTATTGGGAAGGGATCTACCGCTGCAAAGACATTTTTAGAAAAGAGATGGAATGATGAGTTAGAACTGGAAGATGCTATACATATTGCTTTATTAACCTTAAAAGAATCTGTAGAAGGTGAATTCAATGGTGACACAATTGAAATTGGTATTATAAGTGAACCAAATCAAGATCTATTAGGTTATACAGGTGTTCCACAGGATAAAGGTCCTAGGTTTAAAAAGCTTACGACTCAAGAAATTAACGACAGGCTGGATGCATTATAATTAAACTAATTCATAAAACTGGTATATATTAACCTTATATACATTTAACAATAGAAAATAAAATAACAAAAAGATAATATTATATGTGCAATTTACAGTGTATTTTATACTGATATATAGGAATATGACTGACTTTATAAGATAATAATTTTATTTGAATGGGGCTTTAAGAGGATCAATCACTTGACCAGGTTTCGTCATTATTCTTGGTTTGATCAAGGCCTGGTGAGAAGCTCTCGAGGTCCATTGTTCACCAATTGGCATACGTAATGACCTTTCATATTGTTCTCTGTTCTCGAATGGGAATGGTACAGCAGAGGATTGATATTTCAAATTCTTCTTATTGACTTTTTCATTTATAATAACATTTTTCAAGTTTTTATCCTTTCTCTTATCCTTAGCTGTAACACCTTTAATCTTTTTAATAAATTTCCTCTTCTTCTTTGCTTTAGTACCAGCTCCTGCCCATTCACCCCAACCGGGAATTGTAACGTCTTCTTCCTTATCATCTTCATCAGCAATAACTCTTTTTTTTTCGTTATTAAATTCTTCCACAACTTCATCACCTGCAAAAGCTTCAGCAATAACTTTTTGTTGTTTGAACATAAATTCACCTTCCTCCTTATCAGAGCCCCCGTAAGGATCCACGATTTTCAAAATATTAGCATCGGATGCATCGAGTAACAGTTCATCATCTTTATAACCATTTTTCGTTCTCTTGGTCCTTTTGTTTTCTTTGTACATTTTCTTTTCAATCTTTTGAGCACTCTTTAAAAATTTGGAACTATCTTTGTCGACAATATTGATCTTAGAGGAATGCTTGACTGTTGTACCTTCTTCTTCCATATTATCTTCATTTAACCACGGGTTACATGATTCTTTTGCGGTTGAAACATCTGCTTTAAGCTCTTCCTGATTTTCTTCAACTTCACGTATCTCTAGTCCACTAGCTGTGGTCTTCATATTGGCATTCTTGAGACGATTCTCCAATGACCTGGAGTTATCAATTTCTACTTCGTCTCTTGCGTGTTGTTCTACCTCATTTAGTTGTTCACGTAATTCTGAGTTACCGGGTGTATACATTCTTCTACCCTTATTAAAATGAGTTTCCCCATCATTGGTTCCATCATCTTTTTGACTGTTAAAAGTATCAATATCATCATTTGCATCATTCTCTAAAGTCCGTAGTTTAGTTATTGTTTCTTGATTAGCTTCTCTCTGTCTAGTCTCAGCATTTCTCATGAATGCCATGCCCAAAACACCAGTTTTTCCTATACTAGCTTTTGAATCATTAACAAAGTCTTCCTCTTTATTGTCGATATCACTTAAATTGACCTCTCTATCACTTTCATCACCATGGTCTAATATTTTCTCCTTCAAACGTTCACCTTGTCTTAACATTTCCTCCATTTCTTCTCTTGTTTCCTTATCGTTGGTCATACCATGTTTAATCATATCTTTGGCCCATTTGGAATGAGTCTTATGTTTCAAAGTCATCCTTTCCCGAGCTCTAGCTGCATCTGCATCTTCTTCATCTTCATCAGAGATTCCAGCAAGTGTTTGATTCCTTAGTAATTCTCTCTTTTTAATTCTGTGATAGGATTTCGATTTAATCTTTTTTAATCTTTTTGCCTTTCTTTCTTCACGGAACATTAATTCCCTCATTAATCTCATTTCAGCTGTCTTCTTCTTCATTTCTTCGGAAGACATCTTAGCAGTAGCTAACTCTTCAAAAGTAGAATTCTTTTGTGGATCAACTAGATTACTTTCTTGTAACATTTTATCCACTTTTTCTTGCAGCTCCGTTTGTGGAGTTTCAGTAGCCCTGGTAAATGCAGATGTCTGTGCATACTCTTTTGGAGCATTCAATGGGAAAGATAAATATTCAGCTCTCCTGTTTTGTTGAATCGTATCCTTCCATTTATTAACTTCATCTTTGGAAATTTCATATGCTGCCTTGCGTTCATGTCTTCTTTGGATTCTTTCTGGTAATGGGATAGATACTGCACTGCTTTCACCCTTAAGTAAAGAGGCAGATGCAACAGCTTCCTTGTTATCAACAACACCCATCATATCATCCAAACTTAACTTAGATCCAACGCTAGTGGTTATGTTATTCGATGGAGCAGAAGTGATAGGCAAGACAAATTCATTTTCTTCACCCATACCATAGTTATCCAATCTTTTGAGAGTGACATTCGATGTATCCTTCAATAAAGTTGCTGTAATATTTTTCAATTCGACATTACTTTCGTCCTCTGATATTTCATCAAATGGGTTTTCTTCTTCATTACCACTATCATCCTCACTAGATGAAGATTCTTCTTCCTCACTAGTTTCAGTTTCAGAGTTTTCTTGCTGCAGATTTAATTGATGGATTTCTGTGTCATCTTCACCTTCTTCATTATTCGCCTTAGTGTCCAAATCCCAAATAGAAGATAAAGGTAATAAATCTGCTTCTTCAATGGAAGTATATCCACCTTCACTATCATCATCATCACCGTTCAAGCTACTTTTTCCTTCTTTATCACGAATAGTTTGTGAAAATTTTGAATTTAATACATCATAGTCGTCATCAGATCCCAAAGCTTCATCAGAATTTAATTCTTCATCTTCAAAGGAATCTTCACTATCTGAGAAATCATCACTGTCTTCTGTTTGTCTCTCCACCTTTTTTAATAAGTTTACCACTGTACCGTTACGACGAGAGTCGTATCTTTTAGCTTCCTGCTCAGAATCATAGCCTCCCAATTCCATTTCTGCAATTTCTAAAGCATTTAAAGCTCTCTTTGTGCTCTTTTTCCTTGAACCTGATTTTTTCTTACCCATTACTGGATGATGATTCAACTATTATATGATATTTGCTTTGAAGTCTCTACAATACCATAGGATAATTGCTAACCACATTTCAAGTTATGATAGAAAATTTTTTTTTCCTCTAACCTCATCTCATCGCTAAATTGCTAGTTGAAAGCGCGTGCCAGTAAACACAAATAAAGAGACATTTTGCAGAGAGAATAAGCAAAGAATTATACACACAACAAGGCAGAGACAACTGAGAGTACGACGGAAAATAAACAGAATACCACTTTAATTATTTGGATAGTTGGTTAAACTCAACCTTACTCAGACACCAAACGGGCTCATTTTTTGAATATACATACCCTGATACCATAACCACCTTATATTCCTATCTATCATTTTATTTTATCAGGTTTCTGCTTAAAATTTCTATCACCATTAAAGAGAAAGTATCGGGCAGTTTTCCATATATTCTAACGACTAACTGTTTATCCAACTGTTTGCTACAGTTAGTCGTTAGAATTTGCGTCACAATAAACCGTGCTTACATAATGAGATGGCAGAAAAGAAACGTGGCGATTTACATGGAAAAAAAGAAAAATCGTTCCCGGTGGCAAATTCAAATAATAAGATCAGTCGTGGACATTCTTTTCTATATAGGAGGGAAGTATACATTTAATGCTTTCTTTAAGCTTCATGAGAGTGATCTAGTACTGTGATTGCATCGCGAACACGGGACTTTACAGGAAGGTTGCTTTTTCTGTTCTCGTTAGACAATGAAATTATCCACCTTTTTGAAAAAATCGATCTCAGTTTCATTATTATCTATGTTGGTGTCAGCTGACACTGGCATTGCTAATAAGAAACCTGAATTAACAGATGATACCCCATTTTGTAAGTTGGAAAAGGATTCAAGCGTTAGTAGAAGCTGCGATGTGACTTTTACTGAAATAAATCAGATAAATGATAATATAAGATCTGATTTACAAACGTTAGTAAACACTGATTTCTTTAAATATTTCAAATTGGATCTCTATAAAGAATGCCCATTTTGGGATGATGGCAATAGACTATGTACTGATGGGAGTTGCTCCATTGATGTCGTCGAAGATTGGAGTCAGCTACCTGAATATTGGCAACCTAAAGTACTAGGTGAATTGAATGATTTCTCTACCGACATAATGGAAGGTACTGATGATGAATGTGCCTTCTTGGATCAACTGTGTCAAGGGAGAGACGCTACACATCATATAGCGCCACAATTCGATTTTGATTATTGTGACGTTAATGAATTTGAAAGTAAGGAATCTGTCTTAGTAGATCTAACAAAAAATCCAGAAAGATTTACAGGTTACGGTGGTCAAGAATCTAGAAACATATGGCAATATATTTATCAAGAGAATTGTTTCACTACATCTATTGAAGGGAAATGTCTGGCTAAAGATGCGTTTTATAGATTAGTCTCCGGATTACATGCATCAATTGGTGTACATATCTCCAATGAAATGTTGGATACAAAGACTGGTAAATGGGGGCCTAATTTGGGTTTCTTCATGTCAAGGGTCGGTAATTTCCCAGATAGAATCACCAACATTTATTTCAATTATGCTGTCGTGGCAAAGTCCTTATGGAAAATTACACCTTATTTGAAGCATTTAGATTTCTGTAATGACATTGATAATGATGTCAAATCAAAAATTTTGAGCATCACATCACAATTGGATCGTAATATCTTCCAAGAGGATCTCTTATTTAAAGACGATCTCAGTTACAAATTGAAAGATGATTTTAGATCTCGATTCAAAAATGTTACTAGAATTATGGATTGTGTTGATTGCGACACTTGTAGACTATGGGGGAAAGTACAAGCTACTGGTTATGCCACTAGTTTGAAAATATTATTTGAATTGGAAGATGCAGATGAGGAAACTCAACAATATATCGTTGATAAATTAACCAAATATGAATTAATTGCGTTATTAAACACATTTGATAGATTATCTCAAGCCATCGAAGCTATTAATAATTTTGAGATCATGTATAACCAAGTGGCTCTTAAAGAAGATAACAAATCTGTACACAACACCTCCATCTTCAGTAGCGATAATTTCTTCAAATTGTTAGAAATGGCTAAAAATTCTTTAAGCCATAATTTCACCAAAAGAAACAACAACAGTAATATCAAGAGGGATATCAAAGTTGAAGACGTACAATCTGATAAAACTGATAAATTTTCCGATTTAAAGATGCCAAAGAAAAAGGTGCTTCAGAAACAAAACCAGAAAATTGAAAATAAATGGTCGAAGGCATGGCATGCAGAGATTAACAATGTAATGGAGGCACTGAGGTTTATTTACAGAAGTTATTTAGATTTACCTAGGAACCTTTGGAATATTATTTTAAGTAGCTTCAACAAGTGCTGGAATAAATTTGTTGGTGTGGAAGATTATCTCAGAGAAGAAGAGGAGAATCCAACAGTGTACAAACTTAATATTCAATAGTTACGCAAATTCAAACTAAACAACACTATAGATTTAAAATTATGAATACGTCACTTATTATGTCTGTAAGATTGAACTACCAATGTTGTAATTGATCTTGCAATCATGCCATTCCTAGATCTAAAACATCCAATATTTCTGTATTTCTATATGTTCCATGTATACTAATCTTTCGGAAGTTTAACTTTCTTTATGGCTCTTGTATTCTTTTTGGCAGTTTGTTTCCTAACCGTACTTCCCGTTTTAATACTCTGTTGCTCAGCAGCATTCTCATCAGAATCACCTCCCAGTTCATCTTCATCTTCATCTATTTCCTCATCTTCATCCTCTTCATTTCCTCTATACCTTTTTAATGACTGATTATCTGTCTCATTAAATTGTTTTTTAGCCTCTATGATTAATTTATTAGTGGCCATTAACTCTTCAGCTCTACCCAATTTTATTGGATCATTCCTCAATGCAAACTTGAAATCTTCAATCTTTAATTTATTTCTTTGCGAGTTCTTTGCTGTCTGATATGCTTTCGTACATATATCTACTAAATAAGATGATACTAATTCGTCTAGACATTGTACTGTTTGTTGTAAAGGTTGTGAAACGTCACCATATGCGTAGAGTAAAGAACTCATATCTTTAGCAAAGAGGTTTGTTCTCTTCAATTTTCGGGACATGATTAATGGAGTAGATGAGTTATAATGCTGATTCTGCTTACTTTCGATGCATTAGATTGTACAATTATGCCGAATCTACTTTTTAAATATGATTATTTTTATAGATACTTCAAGATTGCAGTTTACAAACATTTGGATTACGTAATGCAAATAATAGCAAATCCTCATCATATCAAATTGTAACATTTTTGTTTTTATGATAAAGTTGTAATAGTGTTTTTACTCCTCATAAGTTCAACAACACATTATTATTATGCTTTCTTAAATAGTTACACATACAGCCAATCCTGTGTTAGTTTGAGACCATGTCGTTTTTAGTTCCTTGTGTATTTCTGTCGTGAAACTGACATATACATGTAATTACGTAGTTTCTGTTAATATACCTAATTGTACCATCTTCCTGTTATGGTACTTCCTCTCTATTATCTTTCTAGTGAATATAATTGTTGGAATATTCATGATTATTTTCATGAATATTGATAATAATTAGTTAAAATAGAATTTATTCTTATTATTGTCATTCAACACGACATTATCGTCGAGAATTTTATTAAAAGGTAATTTCAATTATATATCATAGACTAAAATGTATATAATGTATAATAGAGTAGTGCAGTATAAGTTTAAAAATATGACTTTACTTCATTCTAACGGAACACATAAACTCAAATAAAAATGTCATATGAGTATCATTACTTGGTGACTAGTGACGGCATTAAACTTCCTTCGGCAATCGCCGTTTAAATCCTATTTCCGCTTGGACCACTCTTTCGCGAGGGGTAAAACCATCGAGAATGCCAATCTCTCCAGGTTGACAAAAACAAAGGCCATATATAAAGGAGACTTTCCTTCACTTTCTGAAAATTATTTGGAACACATCTGGAGGAGGTTAGCATCTACAAGCAGATCTTTAAAAAAAAGAATAAAGTAAAAAAAAGCAAAAGAAATGGCTCCTGTTTTGAATGTCGGGATAGTCGGAACTGGTATCTTTGCCAAAGATAGACATTTACCCTCGTATGAAGAAATGTCTGACAATTTCAAAGTTGTTGCTGCTTTCAACAGAACAAAATCTAAGGCTTTAGACTTTGCTAAGGTAGCTGGTATCCCAGAAGACCATGTTTATGATAATTTAGATGAAATCATTAATGACAAAGACGTATCATTTATTGATGCTTTGTTACCAGCTCAATTTAATTTATCCACAGCTCAAAAGGCTATTGCTGCTGGTAAACCAATCCTACTAGAGAAGCCAATTGCTGCTACTATAGCTCAAGCCAGAGAACTAGTTAAGATCACTGATGCTTCTGAGATTCCTGTCGGGATTGCTGAAAATTGGACTTATTTGACTTGCATTGATTTGGCCAAGAAACATCTAACCAGAATCAGTCCAGTTGTTGGCTTCACGCATAATTCAACAGGTCCATTCGTCACATCTAATAAATATTTATCCACTTCTTGGAGACAAAATCCTGAACACATTGGTGGGTTTCTTTCCGATGGCGGTGTCCACCAATTAGCATTAGTTATTGCCCTATTAGGTGAATTTAAGACGGTATCTGCTTTGACTAGACAAGTCCGCAAGGAATCTGGCACTGATGATATTGTCTTCTCTACTGTTCAAATGAAGAATAATGATGTTATTGGTACTTTCACATATGGGTCTGCATTCGGTAGTTGTGATAAAAGTGTTTTCTTGAAGATTTACGGTAAGAATGGTAGTATGATTATAGATTTATCCAACAAACAACAACCCACTGTTTCCGTTAAAACTGGCAGTTCTGTTGAAACTGCTCAAAAGGAAGAAGTTTATCGAGTCGAAAATGATGATTCATTTGGTGTCAACCCTGAATTCTTAAATTTTCACGATGCTGTCGTTAACAAGGACAAGACTATTTTCAAGAGTTCTCCAAGATCGGCATTCCATCATCTGGCTTGTGTAGCTGCATTCTTAGAATCATCTGCCAAAAATGGTACTAATGTTGAAGTTGAAAGAATCTAAACGTGCTTATTTTCTTTTTAATTGTAAATAGTATATAATTTATTTACAAATCATGATAAAAATATAATAGACTAAAAAAAGTTTTAATTTAATGTAATGAAAACCAGCATACTTTTTAGTGGACAAATCTCTCTATATCTATATATATACATGCCAGCTTTATATGCATTCTTCCTCTTCATTGCTTCCTAAAGATACTGCCATCATTATTGGCGGCTCGCCAAAATCATCTTCAATTCTCTGCTCCTTAATGCGTTCCCTGCAGCAATGTGTTGGGATATCTTTTTACTTCTGCCAGTCCCTTCACTCAATTTATTACCAAGACCCTTAATAATACAAATAGAATGGAAAGACCCATCATTTGTAATGGTGGTTTGATATTCTGGATACAAGCTTACTTTGCCCATCAAAGCGTATAATTTGGTCGAGGTTGTATTGTCCACCGGACCTTCGTTAGATGATCCTTTAATTGGTTCCATATTATTAAAAGGATTGTGAATCACTGTATTTTTACTAAATCTACGTAAACTATTATTGCCCGCCCTTTGCCTAGTTTGTGTATCGAAATTTGATAGCAAACTTTGATCTAAACGGCTTCTTGTCTTTCCCGCTTTTAAGCCACCAAATGTAGAATTGAAATTTTTGAAGACATTATTGTTTGACGGTCTATACACCCCATCACTACTAACATTTTTAAGCGCAAATAATGGCAAATCATTTCTCTTTCTTCGCTGTCCTTGATTATTTTCAGATATAGAGTTACTTCTCCGCAAATATTGATTAGAATCAGTTCTTTGAAGTTGGTAAGAAGTAAAACTATTACCTCTTTCAGATATAGTAGAGGAACGTCTGGAAGATACCACATTGTAGGAACCATTCTTTCTCCTTTTTGGTGTATATGGCGGTATATTGGTGGAGGAGAGTGTGTCAGCAACCATATCAACAACTATATCATTCATTTGAGTCATTATCGTTTCCATTAAGTTATTCATATCAGGGAACGCTTGTTTAACTTGCGTCTTTGGAACTTCAATCAATTGGTTTTCATGGTTGCTAACGGTATCAATAGCATCGTTGATTGCTTTTTCATCTACACCTTCTGATAGCAACTCTTCTTCAATTTGAGGTAACGTTTCTAGATTAATTTCTAACTTTTTAGTTTCTTTGGACTCATTTACTGCAGTTTTTACTGCATTTCTGCGTTTATTTAATGCAGACATAGCTGCCCTTTGCTCTGCTTCCTTGACATTCTTTCCCTCGCCAAATCCTAGTACTTCATCTCCAAATTGAACTTCAACCTTAAATGGGGCCGCCATGCTTATTTTCTTGTACTTCAACCTCTTACCTTCCATATTGGGTATCAGAAGCTCTATAAGCTCAGCTTTGGCATTTGTATTCAAATTAATCTGCGAATCAGTCTTCATCTCCATATCTAAAGGAGTTCCAATATCAAGTTTCGAACTTCTCTTCAATGGTTCAGTTGACAAACCTTCAAGCCAAGTAGTTATGTCTTTGAATTCACAGAAAAATCTATCGAGTACTAACACACCAATATATGTATTCAGATAGCTGGTATATTCTTTTGAAGAAGGATCCTCTATTTCCATAGGCTCCTTCGTTACACCGGATTTTAAATGTTCTGCAAACCCAAGGCCTTTACTAAACGTTTTAAAATTTGCATCGTTCATGAAATCAGTCTTCAGTTTATAAAGCTCTTCTTCACTTGCATCTGGATATTTTTGATAGACGATATAAGAACATAGAGCATGTAACCAGTTACTACCCAAAAATTCAAATCGTTTATTATATTTGGCACTCTTTTGGTCTTTTGAAGGATTAACAGTTCCACTAGATGAAAAAAGCAGTTTTTCCAAGGAAGGATCACTGATTATAATACGCGAATTAATCTCAGTTAATAGAGAAGAACTCTCTTGGAATTTATAATGTTCAAACACCCTTTCAATATCTAATGATTCCTTAGCCTTTTTGAAGTAGCTTGCGATAGACATCACTGAACTGGTGGCAATAGTTTGTTCCAACTTATCTCCTTCACCTATCATAGTTGTCAGTTCATCACTTGTCGCGGCATATTTGTATATGACTTTTATAGATTCTCTCAATTGCAAACACGCATTCTGTAATTTATAAAAGTTCCTTAACTTAGTTGCATCTGTGTTTGCTGCTAAATGATCAACCGAATCTACGACGGGAACAGACATCGTTCTTTTTGTGCAAGTATAGTGCAATTTAGGATGAACATTTGTTAGGAGGAGCATTTCAAGCAGTCACCGAGATTTCTCAAAAGTTTAGCAATTCCATTTCAATTCTGTCTCGGCGTGCAGCTTCACTGAAAAATTTCAAATAAACAAACAATATGATAATATGAGTAAGAAAAGAACTAAAACTCGTCTTTTAAATTGCTTTCACACTCACTTTAGAGTTTTATAAACGTTGTTAAATGTAGTTGATAGCTTACTTTAACCATGAGAAAATATGTTGGAGGACGTAAAATCTGAAGAACGTTATTAAACCCTAAGCATTAAAAGTTTAAAGGCAACACCGAACATTAAGATGGGTAACTGCTCGGACTCAACTATATTAGATGAATAAATGACAATGTCGTTGGTATTGATGGAAGATTTAGGAGCAGTAGCCATTATTCGATGATGGTTAATAAGATTAGAAGTCATTCAGCAATTTATTTATAAAGAAAATCAATACAAATCTGTTCATTTTTATTAAGCACATAATATAGAATAATGTTGCTGGAATTTTCTGTAGTATCACATAGATTATCCTAATCGGGCGAACATCAAGAAATTGGAACGTCGATGAAAGGTTGATGAAAAGTTGATGAACTGATAGGTCAATACGACTGTGATAAAATGAAACAAAGCAAATGTCATAAATTTTGTTGGAGGATGTATAATATGAAGAACAGGTTATGAGCCCTGCTGCGACTGGTCCGATGGCCATTCATGTCAAGTTAACTGGTTATGACACTTTTGATGTTTGGTACGAAATGTTAATTGCTCACACTATGTCCATTTCCGCTGAATGGAATGAATTTGTTACAACAGGTGACGTTGCTATCACTGCTGTTGAAGGTGCTATGACTGATACAGTCAAGAGAATGGCTATTAGCATTCTTGACTCTGCAACTAGAACTCTGATTATTCAATCCACTGTTGGTGATGTTAAAGCCGATGCTGAATCTTATTATCTCATCAACAAAGGTAGAAACAGTGCATTCAGACTATTAGAAACTCTCAAGTACACTTACGGAACTGCTACTGTTCGCAAGATGTTTGGAAAATTCAAAATGGCCCGTTCTGCAGAATCCTTATCAATCCATGAAAGAAAGACGTGGTGTTACACATTTGTTGCTTCAATGCTAGAATTATCTGATAAAGAGGCTGACTTGATCAGCGAACTTCCATCAGCCAAAAGAATCCAACTTGATTTGGAAAGGGAAGCAAAAATCAACACTGCTACTGCTATGCTTATGATGGCCTATTCACCATCAGCCCAATCCAAGTGTTTGGACATTTTGGGCAGACAGGAAACCGTTACTCTAAAGGAAGTCATGGAGGTTATCGCCGACAGCGGAGAATTTGAAGTTGCCGCTGATACTGCTTTTGCTGCTCAACCAAAAGGCAATGGTCATGGAAAGAGATGCATGATTTGTACCGGCAAACATCAGCTAAGTATGAGATATACCCCCCAGTAGAGTACGGCATATCTGCAAGAGACCCATGTGAAGCATCAGAGTAAACCTGGAGTTGGATAGCAGAATCTGGACAGTACTTAAGACCATATGACCTGGTGTTGTATAAATAGGACAATACACGACGAGCGCTTATCATGTGAATCTTGCGTGGGTCTTTCAAAAACCGGGAAAGAATAGAAACTGGGTATGCAATGTCAGGACGACCCGCATTGGCCACAAAAATCAATTGACCAATAATACTTTGATATGCAGTAATGTCATAAAACGGTGGGGACGTGGTGTCAAAGTAGTCGGTGGTAGTTGATAATGGAGTTGGCGTGGTATGATGAAGGGGAATATTTGAAGCAACAGCAGCAGTAGTAATATAATCAGACAAAGTTAGTGTTACGGATTTATCAGGGGTCTGTCGAATGTTCATGCCCAGGAATTTGGAAACGGGACCAAGTTCTTTCATAGAGTAAGCATCCAGCAGATGAGAGCGGATATAGTGGTAGGTGCGCAAGGAGGGTGGACCAATTAGCAAATCATCAACGTAAAGACCAAGTATAGCGAGGCCATCAGGAGCGTGATGGAAATACAAACCGCTTTCACCAGGATGACGAATAAAGCCCATGTCGACTAGTGTTTGATTTATATGATTATTCCAAAGCAAAGGAGCTTGTTTAAGACCATACATGCCGCCAGATAGTTTCCAAACCCAATCTGGATGATGTTCATCCACAAAACCAGGAGGCTGTTTAACAAATACAGATTCGGACATTTTCGAGTTCAAAAAGGCAGTATCTACATCCATTTGATAGATATGAAGGGATAAAGAAGCTGCAAGGGCCAAGAAAACTCTAACCGAATCATAGCGAATAACAGGAGCAAAAGTCTCTTGATAATCAATACCTTCCTTCTGAGTATGACCTTGAGCAACTAATCGAGCTTTCTTTTTACCTGAATCCTTAACGGAAAAGACCCATCTAGACCCAAGTGCTTTGCGATTTGGTGGGAGAGGCATAAGTTGATATGTTCTATACGAAC
>JAJLTG010000057.1:0-72668 GCA_030568095.1 Naumovozyma baii
TAAAACTACACGTCATCGTTTACCAAATTAAGTAAAGTAATAACATCATGTCTCATCGTTGTTTACATATCCAGTATTGTCACTCTTCCTTTCCTATTCTGGAAAACGGCGTCGTGATTTCGACTAGATTCTGTACCAACTTGATATCTAACATTTTATCCATAGAATATTAATAGTACCACTATCGAATATTTATTTCTAGCAGATTTATCCAATAATCGACACCAATCTCGACTATTTGATCACGTATTGTTAACTACATTTTTCATTTGTTACTGTTCACCATTCATAGCTTTTCTTATCTGTACTTTCATTTGTTATCTTATCAGTAGTGCCGTTCTTCGTACCTCACATTATTACACTTGTAACAGTGTTGTATATGTATCGTGGTCGAGGTCTATATCTTTGTTATTAGTACTTCTATAACTAATATATTTGAAAGTCAATTATTCTTTTATTCCTTATTCTAATTTATAAAAGTAATGTATAAAGAGGATGAAGGTGTTTATAGCACATCAGAAATACCTGTCCTTTATATACGTCTGGTGTTATTAGTCCATTTGTTCTATAATTCTAATTTTAGAATTTCGATTCTAAAATAGTAGCTGAGTAACATTATGAAACACATGAGGCTAACAAACTATTTTTAACGTCACACGATCTTAATGACATTAAATTGAGGTTCATATTATTAGAAAATAGATAGAAACACTTTAATAAAAATAAGAGAATACTAAAAATGAATCCTAAAGAATCACCAAGTATTACGCAAAAACAAATCCAGTGTCACACATCGTTACCTAATTACCTAATAACATAAATCTTCATGGACCATTAGTCAATCAGCGATTACCCACATGAACTTAGAAACATATATAAGTCGAAGTTACGTAATGGATATATAGGTTCCATTAAAAGAGGGACAGAAGAAATAGAAGGGAATAAAACTATCCATCAAGATAATAAAGAACTTCTTTAACAACCCTAATTCACTCATCCACTCTATTACAATTTTTTCCATTATTAAAGCAAAATATGAAAAAGGAACTAGGGTTCCAATGCGAAGGTTAGGTTCCAGTAGAGTAAACCATGTGGTAAGGGTATTACCGTAATCGACATACAGGAGGTAATGTGTCACAATTAGAAAGTACACCATATGTTGCTTAGGAACAGTTAATGATTAAACTATTAAATACGCAGGTTACACTATTATGAAATATACATTGAAGAGAATAATATTAGGAAACGTATACAAAGGTCGAGCGAATGAAGTTGAATGCTATGAATGCATTTCGTTGAAATTTAGATGATCATGTTGTTACGGGGAATGACATATCCACCATATTTTAAAAAAAATATGAAACCTCATTATAGAAGTTTCTGATAGGATTTTAAATTCATATCTTGTGAAGCAATAGTAGATTGGCACTATTCAGTCATTTTTTATAATATGCAATGTTTTTTCTTCGTGGTTCCTTTCCACATACTGAAAGTAAAATATATAGATTAGTATCTATCTTTGTCATATTTCTTGTCCTTTATATACTCTTCCTTTTGGGCGTACTATTTTCTTCACATAGAAATCAGAGATATTAAGATACAGTCGGATAAGCCTATTCTGATCATAAATTTTTTTCTAGAGCATTCTACAACTTTTTTATCAATTCTAGAATTATTCTTTTTATAGTAACTTGCTTTTTGATAGTCATATCCTATTTAGCTATAGAATACTCTGATCCAACAGTTTCAATATGAAACAAAGGAAATTGGTGTAACGAAAGAAAGAAAAATGAAACAGACTAAGTGACAGATCCATGACCTCCATAAATTGAAAACTAATTCATTAGAACTTAAAAATTGCAGTATGGACTATTTTATATATTATATACTTAAATATAAAAAAACAGATGCGAGGATTCCAAAAAGAATATAAAGCAATAATTGTAGATTGAAATTATTTTTAGTTTACCTATCTTTTAATATCTTTATTATTTTCAGAAGAACACAAAAATATGATATTTTATTTTAGGTTTAACATCATTAGATTGAAGTATCTACTTACTAAAAATATCATATTTAGTAGTATTAGAATTGTGCCTTTAAAATTCTTAGGCAAATTCAACACCAATTGTGAAAAGTGGAAAGTTGCGGACGTGAAGATATACATGAAGCTTCAGTAGAGGCTCTGGTAAAATCTGAATCTTGAAGAACTGTCGCCTCTTTAATTGGCCTGGCTGTATACATGTATATGGTTCACCATTGGTTAAAATAAAAGAAAAAACAACAATTGGCGTTAATTAAAGGGTGAATTATCTTTAGTCAAAAGTTGCCTATTTGAACTACTTTTTCAGTGATACACAGTCTTCTTTAACACTGGGAAGATATTAAACTTATCCATATCTTGGCGCTTAAACTGGGAAAACAATATTTCAAAAAAATTTCAGGAATTGCCAATACTCTCCTCTCATTGACAGATACAAGATAAAGACGCAAGCTAATATTCTTTCCATTATGGATCCATTTGTAATGCACTCATTAGACCAGATCAATAAGGAGATAAGAAAGGAGAATACATCTATAAAGAATCGATTACAGAGTATTCTACTTGATAGTCAGTTTCTTGAAAACCAAATTAAACCGTGCTTTGCAAAGTATCCAATAATTCCTAACGAAAGATGCGGTTTATGGTACGTGCCACCTAAGCATTTTAACCAAACTAGCTATTTCAAAAGTACTGATGGACATACTAATCAATGGGATTTTAGCACTAGAAGGTTAAACTTTCATTTGTTTCTAACATTACAAGAGCATGGCGGAGTCATCATTGTTGATAGTACACGACGTGGGAAAAAAATGCCAGATGCACTCAGTAAAACTGTACCTATATGGTGTGCAGTTTTAAACTATATTATGAAACAGTCCCAACAAAAATATGAAATAGATGTTGGGGAAATACTATTTACACCTCCAGGAACTATATCTCACACAGAATATGATAGAATTTCGTCAAGAATACCGATGCTCGCTGAAAAGTTAATGAAATTGGAAATTATTGATGGTGTCCAATTGTGTCAAACATTTCAAGGTAAGATATTAAGACCTTTTTGGGTATACCCGGGATCCGCATTACTTAGGTCTTCAAGAGATCTGTTCACCGGAGAAATAACAAGCGAGCAATGGCAAGTACCGGAAACAGAGAGTATTGTACCTATAATACTATGTACAGTTAGTTCTCAGGTTCAAGATGGACACGATAAAATGCACGGATTTTCATATGTGCAAGGTGCTGCAGATGATCATGAATTATGGTCTAATGGATTAACCCCCGAGCTTTTCTGGTCTCATATCGATTTCTTCAAAGATATGAATCACTCTGATGAACAAATAAATCAATATATCGATGATATTGTTGCTGAAAAGAATAGTGTAAAAGAGCGGAGTAGTGTTTCGGACGTGTTTGAACACATCGATGAAATAACGTCAGAGTTACAATTGGGAAAGATAATGGATAATGTTCAGATAGGAAAGGAACTTCATGATGAACTTGAAAGCAACTTTGCCTTGACCGTCATATTTAGTGAAACTGTTAAGCTAACGCTAAGAACAAATATAGATGATGATTCTAGTGATGAAACGTCAATACACATCTATGAACTTCAAAGTGGCAGCAAGAAAAGTTCCAAACTCCTGCGAAATAAGATGCTTGAAATTGTCACACTAATTGAATCAAAATTAAAGGAAGATAAACCAATTTTGATATGTTGTAATACCGGAACTGACATGTCAGTTGGTGTACTACTGGCAGTTCTTTGTCGTAATTACAAAGATGAACTTACCCTTGGAGTCATACCCAAGCGAATAGATAAAATCATTATTCGGAAGCGCTTAACAAAACTGATAACCCATTTGCCACAACGAACTATAAATACGCCAAGAGCCACATTAAATAGTGTGAATAATTTTCTGATGTAGTTAAAATAAATATATTTTCTATGTTTTTTTATTTGCTTATTTGCTTGTTTACATAGTTAGCTATTATTTGCTTACATAAGTCACCTTCTTGGGGAATTCTTTTTCCAAATTTTTGAAACAATCAAAGATAAGTTCCAACAGTAACAGCAGGTCTCAGATTTGAATAGAGCAATAATGGACCAGCAATGACAGCTAGAGACTTTTTTGTGGAATCTTACATATCTGCCAAGGAACTTAATCATCAATCAGTGTCATTGGCGATACCGAGAATAACAAGAGATAAGATCCATAATCTATTATATTATAAAATAAATTTAACAACGACGTCACTGCGAGGAGATACTATGCTTCAATTAAATAAAATTTTAGTTAGAGATCTTGGATATTTGAAGACAGGGAATGGTAATCAGGGATCAGGTTTTAAAAATTATTTGCTTGGTGGAGTGGAATTTAAAAGCTTATTAATGAAATTGATTGAAATAAGACCAACTCCAGATCAATTACTGATGTTGTTGGGAGATAATATAGCGTGTCCTGAATTTGACAACAAATATATTGTTGCCTTGGTTTTGAGTTATTTACGGATTCAATACTATTATATGAGATTAGATGACGGACTACCATGGAAGAGGATATTTCAAAAGTACATCAAAGACTTTAGGAAAATGAAGGCTATCGATATGGATATGGATTGTTGGTCATTGTCACAGACAATTGAGATGAAAACAATACATATGGATGAATTAGTAGATCGTTTGTCAACGAGCAGTAGTATTTGGGGGATCCCGCTTGGCAGATGCCAGTGGTGTCACATTTTTGAGGAAGAAGATAGTGATGATGCTGATGAGAACAGTGATGATAGTAGTAGCCGTGATGGAGAAGATATTGGTGGTTGATTTGGTGACGTGAATGTTTGTTTCCCATGAGTAGTCCTTACATATCGAACTGGAGTAGAACAGATATAACTAAAGTTTTACACAATATTCCAAATGAAACCACTTCAATGTACCAAAGAAGTGATTAGCCACTAGCTAGTTAAATTTAACTCTTATTATCTGACGCTTATCCATATACTTGAAACATTTGTTCTTCTGTATTAACAATCACTGATTTATGTAGCTTACATAAGCGAAATATTGAACTTGGACTTAAGATACTCGAAGAAAATAGTAGAACAGCAAATTTGGTAAGTATTTTATAACTTTGGTCAATGAAGCGATAATAAGCCACTATTTCCACAAAATTTCCACTAAAATGAATAGTGGAAGGTTTCTGGTTAGGCTACTCCAACTGAATATGGCAGCAGCTACTAAACTGCCCCGGAGAAGCACTTCTTTTCTATTTAAAGAACAAAAATACCAATTTTCGACTATTGCTTGTGATCGATCGTCCACGATAGATGATCTACTAATGGAACTTGACAAAGAATTTGTTCATAACAAGCTGCATCTTAATAACCCAATGTCAGGAGTGAAGAAGCTAAATTTAAATAAGTATCGACATTTTCTTCGTGATGGTAGAATAAGGGATTTGTTAGAGCTGATATTAGACATGAATGGTGGGGAAATCAGCAAACACCTTAGTTTAGAGGATTATTCATTATTTCTGAAAAAGGTTTTGGCAATGCATACGTTATCAGTAAATAAAAAGGTCTATAATACGACAATCGCTTCCAGGTTGTGTGACATATATGTTCAAGAATATTGTTCGGATAGTTCCACATTGAATGCCTTGCAAATATATGATTTGAATCATTTCATTAGCTACTTTATTAAAAGGGACAAGTTGCAAAAAGCACAAGCGACTATGAATTTTGTCATCAAGAGTTATGAGAGTGCTGAAAAAATGATTGAATCAAAAGACTTATTAAGTATTTCAAATTATCAGAAGTTATATAATGGTGCTTTAGTTAAGAATTGGAGATATGAGGGGACATTTTTAAGGGCTTCAAATCCTATACGAAGTTATAAATTTATAGATGGTTGGTCACTGTTGAAAATCATCGACCTTGTACTAGATGATAGAATGAAATGTCAAAACTTATTAACAAATTTGATTATTTATTCCTTGGGTTATCTCCGACAAAGAACTTTGTTGGATCATTTTATAGAACAGATATGGTTTGTTGAAAGTAATAATAACAAACTCACATATCCTAATAGCGAGAATCTTATTGCACTTTTAACATCTTATTGTTACATCGATGGAACTATGGATGCAAGCTTGGATTTATTAGATAAATTCATGAAAAAGTATTCTCGAATTGAACTAACGAAAACATTTTGGAGAAGAATTATTCAATGGAGTATTATTTTGGAGGGCAACACTAAGCATGACCGAAAAAATATGCTCATCAACCAATCTTGGTTACAGATGGAGGATTGGTATATTAAAATGGATAAATCATTTCCCTTGGACAACAGTTTATTGCATTCGTTAAGAAGGAATATTCGTAAAACACGAAATGTTCCATTGGGTTTGAAGGTATTGCATAAAATGGTTGAAGTTTGTAAAAAAAGGAATGGTTTGAATGAAGTTGAACTTTCATTGTTGATTAAGTTTCAAATGTTTATATTTGGGAAACTTGCGGAACACTCAAAAACAGAAAGGGCTAATTATTTGCTGAGTTCCGGAGAATATACAATCAATGAAGAAAATAAGATTTGTATTCAAGATCATTATTTAAAGAACAAGAGATTAAAAAAGAAAAGAAAGAAAGAAAGTATGGAAAATATCCAGGAAAAATATGACGAAATTGATGAGGAAGATATGATAATAGGAAGATTATGGTAGTGCCTTGTTTAAATGTGTAAATATTCAATTTGAAATAACTTGTAAATGATTAACAAAAACGAATCTAGAAAGAGCCCACCAACCGTATCTAAACCAAACAACTTGGGATTTGTGAGCATTTAGCATAGCAGCATATGCTAGAATATATTGAGAATGCTGGTTGAATAATATTATTTCTTCTTGGCTATTATTTGTTACAATTTTTACATTACCATTCCATAGAGACCAATAAAGTTTAATAAGGTCCAGGAGAAAGAAAGTATACTTATCAAAAATTGTTTGATTGTGACTATTAAGTGTCAGTACCTTTATGCTACCATCTACAGTTTTCAAAAGGTTCATAACAGCTTTATTACAAGCAATATGATTCACGTGATTTGAAACACCACTAGCATCAAACGTTACAAATATTTGATTTTTCTCGCTATCATGAAGTAGAAGATTTTGTAGATCAGAAGTAATCGATGATATATCCCAATTTTCATTCATACCGTCCGTATAATTCAATACTGAGACGTTTGATATTCTTTCCTTAGAAATCAAATAATCAATTGATTTGCCCAATTCAGTTTCCCTAATCGTACCAAGACCTTCAGCATCACCATTCGAAAGGCATACAATATTAAAATCAATCGATACTGGTAAGGATTCATCTAGTTGCAATAAGGTTGGAGCGAAAAACATGATCTCATCATCTGGGTGAGCAATAATAAGATTTAAACTGGAATTTGCAGTAAAGAGCCATTTTTTGCTGTTGAGATTATTAGTATTAAAATGGGCGATCCTTGAAGAAGAACAAAGATAAACGAGCCAAAGCACCAATGATAGCTTTGTTATCTTGTATACTGTTTTGGAAAAGCTAAACATTTCAGGTATTGAGATTAGGTTAGAACCTTGATGCTGGTAATGATGCAATGACGCTTGATGAATTTTGATAAAATCAAAACTGCCAGTTTACCATGTCACCATTTCTTTGCATATTTTCCATCAGGATGGGTTTTTTTTTGGCTTGAACAGTTCGGCCCGAGTAGCAGAATCAATCGTCAATTTAGTACAACCACGTCGGTATACTTTAAGGTGTTCAAATATAGAGTCAAAAAGGATATGATATTTTATTTTTTTCCCTCTTCAATTTCTAAAAATTTTGTGTTTCGTATGTGGCTTATAGTCACTTTTCCACAGTATGATTTTACTATTTTTCTACTCCCTAAAATTTGGGTATAACGCTCAATTAGCTAATTATGAAAATATTACAAGTAAACATCTGGTATTGATTGTGCTTACTTAGTTGCTACGATTAGAATCTGCTGTACTGTCGAAAGTAAGTGGGCGGGGGCCGGATATTAAAGTTTCTACAGCTATCAGTTTGGCCCGACAACTTCGGCCGACTTAGTTGCTATTCCTTAGACCGACTTTCGGCCGTGGGTTCAGAAAGTTTTGAGGAAAATCAATTCTCTTCACTCCTTAGATTGGGTATGCAAAAACTGCAATATATAATGAACAAACTTTCTCACCATGGATGAATATAGCCAGTTGCTTATCTCATTTCCAGTCAAAAGCAACAGCAAAAAAAAAAAAAGAAAAACCATCAATTAAAGTAAAATAACAATGAGTTTAGTCAAACAAGTTCGTTTAGGACAATCTGGTCTCAAGATTTCCCCAGTCTTAATTGGCTGTATGTCATACGGTTCTAAAAAATGGGCAGATTGGGTTATGGAAGATAAAGAAGAAATATTTAAAATTTTGAAGCATTGTTATGATCATGGTTTACGCACGTTTGATACTGCTGATGTATACTCAAACGGTACGAGTGAAAGACTTATTGGTGAATTTTTAAAAAAGTATGACATTAAGAGAGAAACAGTTGTTATTATGACTAAGATATTCTTCCCTGTTGATGAGACTCTAGACTTACATCACGGAAATAAGACAGATCAAGAATCCATAGATTTGGAATTGACTCATCAAAGAGGTCTTTCCAGGAAGCATATACTTGCTGGTGTGACCAATTCCGTGGAAAGATTGGGTACTTACATTGATGTTTTACAAATTCACCGTTTGGATATGGAAACTTCCATGGAAGAAATTATGAAATCGTTGAATGACGTTGTAGAAAATGGACAAGTCAGATACATTGGTGCATCTTCTATGTTAGCTACTGAATTTGCTGAATTACAATTCATTGCAGAAAAGCACGGTTGGTTCAAGTTTATTAGTTCACAATCATACTATAATTTGTTGAATCGTGAAGATGAAAGAGAACTTATTCCATTTTGCAAGAAACACGGTGTTGGTTTAATTCCATGGTCACCTAATGCGAGAGGTGTCTTGGCTAGACCTCTGGAAGCCACCACGACTAGAATGTTAACTGATCCAACTTTCACTAAAATGGGGTTAGATAAATTGAGCGATGATGAGCAGGAGATTGTCAGACGTGTACAAAGAGTTGCTGAAAAAAGATCGGTAAATATGGCTATGGTTTCTATTGCCTGGGTTTTACATAAAGGATGTTACCCGATTGTTGGTTTGAATTCTGTTGAGAGAGTAGATGAAGCAATTAAAGCTATTGATTTTAAGTTGACCGATGAAGAGATTAGGTTTTTGGAGGAAACGTATACTCCAAAGCGGAGAATATTTTAAAAAGTAAAAACCAATCAGGTTGAAATTGCAATGCCATCAAGTAGATAATGATATATTTCCATATTTCCGCTATAGGAAATTATTGTTTATCGAAATTAGGATGGACAACCATGACGAAGATCTATATATGAGACGAAACAAATATTAAAACTCCTTATCTACTCTATTAGATGATTTATTACATTATACTATATTGTATACTGAATAAACGAATGATCAGAGTTATATCTAATTTTGTTATAAATAAATTGCTGAATAACTTCTAATCCTATTAACCATCATTGAAAAATTGTTTCTATGTGAAGAAAATAATACGCCAAAAAGGAAAAGTATATAAAAGACAAGAAATACAAGAATGATAGATAGTAGTATGTAGAAAGAAACCACGAAGTAAAAACATTGTATACTATAAAAAAGACTGAACATCATCAATCTACTATTGCTCCACGAGATAAGAATTTAAAATACTATCTTTTTTCTTTCTTATCTTTGTTGCACCTATTTCCTTATCTAATTTTTTTACCATTTCTGGTAGAGTCTTATTTTCGGCGTATCAATGGTCATTTATATGCTGTAACAACACTAGTATATAAGTAAATGTTCGCTATTCATCAGTATCACGAATACTGTCCCACAAACAAAGGAATAATGTCTGTTGCCACTCCAAGTCAACGTTTATTTAGGCATTAATTCCTGTGTTTTTGTGGCACAAATTTAATTGCGGAGTTAACTCCTATCCGCGGCGCTTTCAGCAGCCAATCAAAATTACCGTTGTCCGATTTGATGGACTTGTTAATGCACCGCAATGGAGAGTAGTGCAATCTATTTCAGATCTCCGCGGTTCGATGTGGGTATACGTTGGTTGGCCAATATCATGTTGAATGCTGGAGATATCAAGCACCATTTGACAAGAGCAGTCGAACAGTCATATATCTCTCGAGCAAACACTTACGATATACTTGCTAGGAAAGAAAAACACTGCTTAAAATAAATTATGTCAAACAATAATAAGAATAACGGTAGTGGTAATGGAAGAAAGGTACCACTGGACAATAATAAGATGGAACGGTTGATACGTATACCTAAACCTATGGAAGCTAGGGGAAGAACTGCTTCATTGCCTTTGAATGCGTCTAATGGGATGGATAACGGTAGTGGGAATACTCACATTACTCCAGCAAGGGAAGCTTCTGAGAATATAAATCCGAATTTAAGGGTTGCACAAGCGTGTGATAGATGTAGATCTAAAAAGACTAGATGTGATGGGAAGAGACCACAATGCTCTCAGTGTGCTATTGTTGGGTTTGAATGCAAAATTAGTGATAAATTACAGAGAAAGTCTTTCCCAAGAGGGTATACGGAGACTCTAGAGGAAAAGGTAAGAGAACTGGAAAATGAGAATAGAAGATTATTAGCCATAGTGGATTTCAAACAAAACAAACGAGCTGAAAATAATTATGGTAACGATACCAACATTGATAATGATGATATATGTTCTTCGATAAGATCACATTCACCATCTTCAACTATGATAGAGACTGAGTCAAATAAGAATAGCTTTACTGGTTGTATGGATGAAACTTGTATGGATAATACTCATAATCATTTACATAAGAAACCAGTTTCGACTAAGCCAAATGATCTGAATGCTATATCATTTGAACAAAATGAGGCACCTGGTTTATCAGCTGTGAAAGCTTTAAAATCAATGGCCAATCACGAACAAAATACCCAGTTGGCTACATTAGTTTCTTTAGCTATTCCAAGATCCACAGATGAAATCTTATTTATACCGCAGCTATTGGCCAAGATAAGACAAAATTTTGGATTTACATCAAAACATTGTCTTTATACTGTGTCTTTATTATCTTCGTTGAAACCAAACTTACCAGCACCACAATTACCCAATGAGTTGGAAGAGGAAATTTTATTAAATCATTTGAAAGAAACCAACTTATGGAAATTTGATAACTTGGCTGAGTTTTTCACGACATATCTGAGAATTAACTTAGATTTAAATGCAAAATCAAAACAAAATTTACTTTGCATAAATGAAATAGATGATTTAATCAATGGTTTCTCTAATAATTGGTGTGATTTGATACCTATAATTAACAGGGAGGAATTTATGCATACTTATACCACTTTCAAAGATGATTCATCAAATATATATAATAACGCGCCAATGCCTCCAGTACGTAAAATGAACTACAAGATATTTGGATGTATTCTCGTGCTAATCTGTCAAATGGGACTATTGACCAAAATAAAGGCCAATCAGGCCAATCCCAAATTAAAGAACATGATGGCTTATTATCATAGATTGATTGATGTTTTACCTTACAATTATTTCTTCCAAATTGCAACAATAACGATACCACAACTGAAACTTCTTGTTCTAATACTATTTTACAATTTAAATATAGGTGCCATATCTGCCATTTATGAACTCCGTGGAAGAATAATATCCATGGCACAACAGCTGAGATTACATAGGTGTCCAAGTGCCGTTTTAAGTGGATCAACATTAAAGATGAACAAGTTAGAACAAAGTAATAGAAGAATTTTATTTTGGGCCATTTATTACTTGGATGTATTATCTTCATTACAGTTAGGGGTCCCCCGTTTATTGAAAGATTATGAAATTGAATGTGCATTACCAATTACAATGGAACTTGAGGATACTGTATCGTCAAAGAGTGATATTACTCTAAATTCTAGTATAATTAAATTAGAGGGTACTGTGACACCATTTTCACTGGCAATCTTTAGATTTTCCAAAATTTTAGGTAACATATTAGATATGATTTTCAAGAGGAATATGACCGAGTCAATGACAAAATCTATCTCACTAGTTCATGAAAACGCCTTAGATCAATGGAGAAGTAAACTACCTGCAGATTTTATGTTCAAATTGAACATTCAAGGTTCCGTGGATTTAGAAAATTATATACCGTCACAACCGGATAATAAAACCAGACAAAAATTGATCCTAATGTTTTTCTATTTTTTTGCGATAACAATGGTTCATTTACCTGTGGTTGCAGCAAGACCCTTGCCTTCTAATGAGGCGAAAAGTAACCTACCAGATAGATCCTCATCTTCCTATATTGCATTGCAACATGCAACAAACACAATGTTGAATATCCTTGAGTTGTTAAACCGAAATTATTATATTCCTGTACCAATGAATATGTATCGTTTACAAGTAAGATCTGCCTTGATTAGTTCACGAGGTATGTTGGATTATATAAAAGGTGGTGCATTATTCCTAGATAATAAAAGTTTACTTTCCAGTGTGATTAAAAGTATTGAAGGGGACAAGATGTTGGATTTACCAGGTGTAGTATCATGGCACAGCTTAAAACTGTTTGACCTGACTATAACATTGTTTATTCAAAACTCTAATATCAAGTTAGAAAAATTAGATAAAATATTGGAAAGGAAGTCGAATTATTATAATAAGTTAATGGGCAAACCAGTTATACAAACTGTTACTAATAATACTGCAGCCAAGAGGAAATTAGAAGTGGATAACAAAATTAAACCTAGAGAGGCATCTGGTACAAATCAAGTGATCAAAACTGAAAACGATGGACAAGCTGATATATTATTGAAGAAATATAAATCAAGTAAGAAATCATTGGAAATACCACCATTAAATTCCCAATTGGAGAAACGTAATCCACCTTATAACAATATTCAAAATCAGTTTGCTGATGCTTTACAATTTGACCCTATTTTGAATTCCAATTCCTACAATTTTAGTAATGCGGATCTTACCAATTATTTTAGTTCCCTTGATAAGAAAAAGCCGAGCTTAATGGATATTCCACCACAAAATAATCAAATTTCTAATGATTCTTTCAAAGATCATGTTTACGGTACTGGTCCTTCCTCATTGTTAAACTTGGCTGCTTTAAGTAATCCGGAATTTACTAATTTAAATCCACTAGATCAAACAAATAATACAGTTTTCTTAAACAATAAGGACAGCACAACAGATAATTTATCTACAATGATGATGTTAGTCAATAATGAAATACCATTCTCTAGTTTGAATTTAACAGAATTGTGGAACAAGAATAAGTATTCAGAAAATACGCCAAATCTGATAGCTACAGCTTCAGATAGGGGCACGAATTTTGCAGATTCTAAAAATGTCAATGAGATAGGAATGGAAGGTACCGTTGAAAATTATGACCCTGTGAATATATCCAACTACGAATATTTTGTTGATGCTTCCTTAGGGTTAGCCCCACTTTTGGAACTTACTAACAATACGGATAGCAATTTTATCCTTGATGATGAATCAAAGACGGCCACGCTATCAAATCAAAGTCAATCAAGCAAAACTCCAGAATCTATTTTAAATATGAAAAACAGTGAACCTATTTTAAGTTCGTCTAAGAATACTTCTTTGCTTGGTCATATAAACAGGACAGGTGATAATGAAAACCCAAGGCATTTGCAATCAGATTGTAATGTCGATCATCATCGGTCTCAAGTGAGTAAGAAAATCGCCACAAGGCAAGAAAGTATGAATGAAATATTTGGTTGGCAACATACGAAATAGTCATCTAAAAATAATAAAACTTCAAAGCAAAGCAAAACCAAAAAAAAAATAAAATAAAATAATAATATTCTTCTCCTATGGGATTCCCTGACGACTACGTTTTGCCACTGTTGTATTCTGTTATATATTCTTATCATGCCATATTTTAATAATCTACGTACAAATATTTTAACAACAATTTTTGTATCATCTACGAGTACCTTTCTTCTCCTTTTGCTACGTAATTAAGGATTTATGGTTTCTAACGGAACCTCTGTTTTTACACTTGGCTTATTGTCCTAGGTTTCAGTGATATGATCAGGTTTCCAAATAAATTGGCTATTCTTTCAAAGTCATTTATTATCAGTTGCCAAGTGTCATCCCGGTTGTTAAGTGGCTTTTTACTCCAGTATAAATATCATTTTTAGTAATAAATTACACCTAGAAATGAGTTTGTAAACAAAGATTTTACTATTTGTACGTACTTATCTCTGTATCTGCGTCTCACGATCTCAAGTAACAACGAGATTGGCCGACTCAACGCCACCAACCGTATTCCAAACGCGTGAACAACACAGAAATTGCTGCACAACAGAAATGTCATGTTGCTGTTTACGCGTCATGGCAACCACGAAACAACACGAAAATTGACACGACTACATTCGTTGCCATTGACAACCATTGTTACCATAACAATAAAAGGTATATAAAACAAACATTTCTTTCCTCATACTGAAAGAAAAATGCACGTTCTATTCTTTGTATTATTATATAATCGAACATAGGAGCAATTAATAAAAAAAAATGACAAGTATAAATCATATAAACGCACAAGCGGATTCTGAATTTCAGCCTGAAAGTGCACTAAAATATCAATATCAGCAACAAATGCAAGAACAAAATAATGAATTATCTAGTGGTTCAATGTCAACACTGGAAAATAATATTAAGGACACAACCATTGAAGAAGATAAGGAACTTTCCTGTAATTCATCAGAGTCGCTAGAAAGCAATGAAAGTTCGTTGCAGAATCCAGATTATTTCTCTTCTAAGTACAAGGAATATTTATTTGTGTTGACATGTATGTTAGCCAATTTATTAAATCAAGCAGGTCAAACACAGGTACTGTCAACGATGAATGTCATTTCTGATTCGTTCCAATCTGATTCAAGTAAACAAAGTTGGTTAATGGCCTCATTCCCATTAGTTTCTGGTTCCTTCATTCTAATTAGTGGTAGAATTGGTGATATATATGGTTTGAAGAAAACCATGATTGGTGGTTACATTTTCACAATTGTTTGGTCATTGCTTTGTGGGTTCGCTGATTACACTCACAATGATACATTTTTTATTGTTTGCAGGGCATTCCAGGGTTTAGGTATCTCTTTCATTATTCCAAATGTGATGGGGTTGGTTGGTAACATCTACAAAGTTGGCACTTTACGTAAGAATATTGTAATCAGCTTAATTGGTATCACTGCTCCAGCTGGAGCATGTTTTGGTGGGTTATGGGCGGGTTTAATTGTTTCTTACGATAAAAAGCAATGGCCTTGGATTTTTTACGCTTATGCTCTTACTGCTGTAGTTAATGTTGTGATGGCTGTTTTTACCGTTCCAAACAATATCCCAACGAATGTTCATAACTTCTCTATGGATTGGATTGGTTCTGTCATTGGTGTTGTTGGTTTGATTCTATTCAATTTCGTGTGGAATGAAGGGCCAATAGAAGGTTGGGATACACCTTATATAATTGCATTATTGGTTGTTTCAGTAATTTTCTTAGCAGCCTTCATCTTTTATGAACTAAAGTATCCACTATCCCCATTATTGCCACCTGAAGTTACCAAGAACGGACAAATTCTCGCCATTCTTGCAATTCTTTTCTTTGGATGGGGTGCATTTGGTATCTGGACTTTCTACTACTATTCATTCAATTTAAACTTGAGACACTTTTCTCCATTATGGGCTGGTTCGACACATTTTGTCTTTATCATCTTTGGTGGTAGTGCTGCTGCAATTGTCGGTTTAACTATTAAAAAAGTCGGTCCAGCAATCTTGCTATTTGTGTCTGCCTTAGGTTTCACAATGGGGTCATTAATGTTAAGTTTAACTCCAGTTACTCAAACATATTGGCGTATGAGTTTCGGAATGCAAGTCATTCTTAGTTTCGGTATGGATTTCTCATTTCCTGCATCTTCAATTATCTTAAGCGATCATTTACCAATGCAATACCAAGGTATGGCCGGTTCCTTAGTAAATACCGTCATTAATTATGCCACGTCATTATGTTTGGGTATGGGTACAACAGTTGAACGTCAAATAAATGCATCAGGTGATGACTTATTGAAAGGTTACCGTTCTGCTCTTTACCTTGCTATTGGTTTAGGAGGGACTGGTGCAACTATAGCATTTTTCAATATGTGTTATGATCTATACATGAAACATAGAGCACGTCTAGCAGAATTAAAGAAATTAGAAATGAACAGCACTCCATAAATAGTAAGTAGTTACTCAGATTCATTTATAATTAGATGCATTGTTATTGGTTATAGCTTTCATAATAGAGATAAGTACTCTCTTTCATCACCATTAAATATATATAATTGTACTAATGTTGTTAAAATGTGGTAGTTAATCCAGTCACGTCAGGTCTAAACCATTCTTGTTTAAGTACCGTCCATGTGATATGGGTCAATTTTATTGCAGATTCCTCATCTACACTGCATGCCTCTATATATATTTTTAATTTTGGTTCTGTCCCAGATCCTCTCATTGTAAATCTTATAGTGCCTTTTGGCATGGAATCATCCAATGGTTTAGCCTCTATAGTTATCATTTGAGAGGTTGGATCAATTGGAAGATTTGGAACATTATCGATTGTATTAGATTGATATCCAATGGTCAAGTCCCTAAACATTGATACAGCAAGTATATTTCCAATATTTGTCGGATATACTTCTTTGCCGTTCCGAGAATATTCATTTCTTATAAAATCAAAAACAACTCTAGTTATGCTCGGATCCGTTAAACTATAATATCCATTATATTCTTTAAATACACCGTATTTTTGGAAGCCACTTTTAAGAATATCATGTGGTGACATTTGTTTGTCTTGATTCATCCAGCTACAGTAGGCTTGCAAAAAGACTGTAGCTGCACTAATACCGTCCTTATCACATTCCATAACTGGAAACATGTATCCTATAGCCTCTTCAAAACCGAATGAAACATTATATCCCTTACTAATTAAATCAGCAGCCCGATTGCCAATCCATTTAAAACCAGTCAATGTATCTTCATAATGGAAGCCCTCAACTTCTGCCATTTTTTTAATCATTTGTGATGAAACTGTCGAATTTATCATTGCTAATGGATGGTTCTTGCGAAATTTTTCATCCTTTAAGAGGTACCTTTGATGCTCATAATATGCAAATAAGAATCCAATCTCATTTCCTGTTAATTGTTTCCATACACCCGTATCTTTATTCAAAATAGCAACCGAAAATCTATCTGCATCGGGATCATTTGCTATGACAAGTGGTATGCCGTGCTCTTTTGCCAACTTTATCGCTAACGATAAAGCGCCCTTTTCCTCTGGATTTGGGAAGCTGACGGTTGGAAAGCTAGGATTCGGATATCTTTGTTCAGGAACAATTAAGTAGTGAATGTTTTCTCTCAAATTTAAAAGTTGGTGAACAATTTTACCAAATATATCTGCACCAACACCATGCATAGGTGTATAAACAAAAAATGGTTTTCTCTCATTCTTTATCATTAAAGTAGAACTCTCTATAAGAGTCTTTTTCATTCTCGATAAGTATTCTTCAGTCATTTGCTCCTTTATGTAAGTCAGATCGCCATTACTACTTGCGCTTTTCAAAGTTTTTTCCCAGTCCCATGATGAAGACCATGGTTGCAGGTTTTCCTGAATAAGATTTGCTATGTTTGTATCATGGGGTGGTATAATCTGACAACCATTTGCATAATAGACTTTATAGCCATTATCCATCTTTGGATTATGACTTGCAGTGATCATGATACCAACGCTAGCATTTAGATGATTCACCGAGAAAGGTACCAATGGAGTATGAACAAATTGATCGCTTGGGTTGAGGTAATAGACTTTAAATCCAGCTCTTAAGAAAATCGATGCAGCAACAATTGCAAATTCTTTGGAGTGAAATCTATGATCATGGCCAATTACTGCAGTAAGATTTTTAGGAAATTGTCGTTTAATATAAGTAGCCAACCCCTGCGTTGTTTGCAAGATAATTAACGAGTTCATTCTGGAGAAGCCCGCTTCCATTTTAGACCTCAGTCCTGCAGTACCAAAGACAATTCTAGAATCAAATCGCAGGTGAAGTTCATTCCAGTCTTTCTCTTCACATAGACGAAGGATTTCATTTCTTGTTTCTTCATTCTGATCAAGCTCTAACCACACTTTAATAGGTTCTTGAAGCTTGACTGGGCATTCAGCCAGTAATTGATTAATAGACATTATGAGTTAGTAATTAGATTAGTAGATTATTTTTTCTTGCGATGTATTTTTTTCTGTGAACTTTCAATGTTGGAAATGTTCAAGGGGATGTCAAAGACATCTTCTCGCCTATCTATAATTTTCAAAATGTAAAAGCTTATACAACTAAACATCTTTGAAGGACTAATCTACAAAAATTGATATAGCTTAAGCTTAATTATTTGTTAATTAATTGTTACATATTGATATGTGGTAAATATATGACAAGGGTTCTTAGGTACATGATTAATATCGAAAAAAACAATGCTCTAACTATCAAGCATGTTCATTAGTTCATCTTCAAGATCAGAATCACTCTCTTTCGTTTCTGTATTCTTCATTACACCAGAGCGAAGTTTTTTGGTAGTTGTACTATACTGATCTTCTTCGCTATATGGTCGCTTGGAATTGACGGTTGTATCTGTCTCGTGTAATAGGTCGTTACTATTATCAACAGTATCCCTTTCATTTTCTTGCTCTTCTTCATCATCATCATCATCGTCATCATCAAACTCTGGGATATCTCCATCTTTGTCATCTAACCAAGACATCCCGCCTGCAAATAATTCCAATTCCACATTATCATCTGTACTGTTAACAAAATTGATTTTTTCATTCTGTTCAGCCAATAATTTACATTTAGATAATTTTTTCTTAAACTCTTGTAACTCTGTCTCCGATACTGGTTGTTCCACTATTAGCTCATAAGGTTTTTCATCGATATGTTTCCATGAAGATAGGCATTCAAAAACCCAATCTGGATGTACAATCTTAATATCAGGATTAAAAGATTTAGCTAATCTGGCTTTGTATGTTCCTGGTGTCTTTGTAACTACATGTGTTGTATTTTCATCCACATCTGAAGTTGAAGTGGCACCAAATGTATTAGTCCATATCACGATATCTGCCTTTTGAATGTCAGTTCCTAGGGGAATCAGTCCGGAAAATACAAATTTACAGTTCATAAGTATTGTTTGTTTCATTTGTGGCATAATAGACTTAATATCTGCTTTAATTTCACCGTCTCTACCTAGCACTTTGTAATATTCGTTGTGTATTCGTGTTAATGTATCTTTTAAATTGTATAGTTCATCATCATCATCAATTAGTAATCGTTGGTCATGCAAATGTTTCTGCAAAGTAGCTAGTGGTCTATTTTGTTGTTGTACTTCCAAAGATGCAGAGTATTCGATCTTTTTTGAGATTTCTTCCTTATTCTCCCCTATCGTAGTAGGTGGCTCTTCTGTGGTAGCCAGCTGATGGCTAAGTCTTTCCTCCTGACGTTTCACTTCTTGGTCAATCTTTTCCTTTAGTTTTTTCTCAGAATCCATTATATCTATTAGCAAATTTTCTGTATCCTTACTCTTTGACCTTCTCCCCAACTGTAGCATAGTCGGCTGTTGTTTTGGTAAGAAATTAGAATTAATGTCACCAACCCCAACAAAGAATGTATAAGGAACTACTTTAATTAAGTTAGGTGACCAATTCCAGACATCCCCTCTATCATCTATGACAATAACCATGGACTGGTCCGTGGGGAATAATCGTTCTAAAGATTTTGTTGTCATAGACCCATTTTCGTCACGAGATAATATTCTGTCCCCGAACAGATCACCAGTTGGATCAATAATCTTGGCAATTTCTGATGCGTATGCTCTGGTGGCCATTGTATAAATATGCATTTCAAATAAAGGTGCCATTTTCTTTAAAAATTCTTGTAATCCCGGTCTTACTTTCACATAATACCAACATCTCCTTAATGGTGGCTTGGGGCCCATAAACAGCAGCGGCAAGATAGGTTCTTCTTCTAAAGAGAAATCTCTCACATCCTTTAAAGTCTCATAATTAGGATTCTTCGGATCCTTTTTCCATTCTCCAATTGTTGGGTCTACACCACAATGAATAACCGTCTGGTCTAAATCTACCACTAGTATCAGTTTCTTTTCATTTCTTAATCTAGTCCTTACATTCAAACCAATATCTAGGGCCTCTCTAGTACTAATTTTCAAATTGGTATCAGTGTGTGAGATCGTCAAATTTGCACCAGATATAGTATCTTCATTTTCGTCCACTGCTTCCCCACATATAGTACAAAGGCCACCATAGACGACATCATGGTTACAGGGTCTTATAATTTCAGCAATAACCTGGTTTGAAGAGGCAATTTCATCACCAACGTCTACATTCCATGAGATAATTTGTCCCTTATAAGGAGAATCGAAAAATTCGATTGATTCCCTAATAGATTTTTTAGATTTTGCCGTCATTGAATTAGGATCGTCATTTTCATCAGGCGATAAAGCTACATCCACGACAAACCAAAATTTGTACGCTAAGAGACGATCCCCCTTGTCTATTTCATCACCTACGTGAGCTATTAGTTTATCTATTGTTATTGGGTACGGTAATCCTAAAGGAGCCAGAATCTGCGTCGACATTTATTTTTTCAATAACAATATTGGTATTTTACTTGAAGCTTTCTTTTCTTTAAACCTTTGGCAAAAATGTATGTATAGTGGTATGTAATACAATCAATATTAATGGCAGTTTGGTATGCGTTTGTTTTGTTTTGTTTGTCTGTTTGTTTGTTTGTTTGTTTTTAGTTGACGTTAATGTTCAACATTGTTTATTTGGTTATTTTTTTTTCAGTAGGTTAAAGAATCTCCGTGAAAGAAATTCACGCTAGTTATCAATAGACATTACTTGCATATAGTATTGAAGAGTAGATAAATATAATTATGAGTATATGTAACAACAAATATTGTATTCAGGTTCTAAATGTCTCACATGTTTTCATGAAGGCTTACACATCACCGTTCAGCAATGCATCTAAAGCACCTTGAACAGATCCACCACTACGCCTTAATGCAGTCACATTTCTATCAAAATCAAAGAATCCCATATCATTTAACTGTCTTAGTTGGTGTTCATAACGTTCTTCGGGAGGCCTTGTATCATCTTGTTGGTGTTGTTGAGAAGTTGCAGGTGGTTGGAACATAGATGTAAAGAATGAAGGATCAAAAGCTGCGGTTTGAGGGTTGGCATCACCGGAAGCTGCATTGCTATTAGCCATACCTGCTGCAAATGGATTCATAGCAGGGTTAAATAAAGATGCAAATGGATTAGCTGCTTGTGTTGTACCTGTTGCAGGAATATTACTATCTGTACTTGTTGTTTGTGTAGTTTCATCACCACCTGGAGCTGGAAAATCGGAAGTAGCAGCTGAGTCTGAATTTGGATCTACACCACCATTCATTGCCCTAGTCATTTGCATACTCTGTCTAATCATATCTGGATTTGTTAGCATTTGTCTAAACATTGGATTTTGTAGTATTTGTCTCGCCTGCGGTCCCATAGCTTGTAACTGTGGATTTGCTTGGATTATAAAATCAATCATTTGCGGATTACTCAGCATTTCATTCATTTGTGATTGGAAGACAGGATTATCCAGCATTCTTAGCATTTCGTCTTGGTTAGGTCCAGTGTTGTTTAAACCACCATCTGGGCCGAACGTATCAGCAGAGGGTAAGTTCAAATAACCGGCATAACGTGCACTTGTCAAATCAGATAACGGATTAAATCCACTAGTCTCACCTGAGGCCATAGTTGGAGCAACTGGTGAGGAACTGGGGCCTGCAGTAGTAGTATCAGGTTGTGGGTTCTTGTTTTTACGTGCACCACCGGATTTCACCATATGAACAGAAAGGCCGTCTTGAATCTTGTATGATTCTACGGTTTGGTCATCCTTTAGTATCTTACCAGAAAAGATCAATCTTTGATTTCCCGCAGGAACTTCAGATACTTTAGCGATTTCTTCCTTCAATTGAAGTATGGTGCTTGAAGGATCAATTGACACTTGCCAGTTGTTTTGGCCTGATTTCACATGAATTGTAATGGACATTATTCAATAATAGGGCGTCTTCGTAAACAGACGGATCTTATGTGAATGCCTCTATGTTGCTAATAGATCAGTCTATGATGATGATGATAAAGGTTTCATGTAGTTTTGCCACCTGATTGAAAACCAGCGACAGATTATCCGGGCGCGCAACAGGCGGCCGGTTATGGATTGGCATGCTAAGATCAAGTAATGTTGAATTCTACCAGGAAATAATTAATTATCTAAGACTGTATAGTCTGTAAGGTAATATTGCCTTAATTGCTATATCTTTCATGCACGTACACAATAGTGTAGATACTGCTGCCACTGTCTGGATCAGTTGTAATCCCTCTGTCGAGTATATAGCGTTATGTATGTATTATTATGGAAAGGCATTTTAATGCCCCCTGTCTCTAATGTCCTTTCGTAAGGTAGATAAGAAAAAAGGTCATTGTTTAAAGAATACACCATCCCATATGGTAAAATGTCATAGCAATACGAGGGTATCCCACATCAATTCTCAAGAACTGGACGCACGCACTCGAACACATACAACAAAAGCTGCCAGAAAGGGGCATACAGCCCAACGTATTGCAAAATCCAAAGAACATCATGGTATATCATAGAACATTTCCGTTATTTACTTTAAATATCAATGAGTCATTGTGAAAGATAATCATTGTTTTTGCTGCCGTTCCAAATGATCAAAGCGCTCTCCAAATCACGTGCATTTGTTCCGCGTATATCCCGGTCTTGTTACAGTGCCTTTATTGTGTCGGCATCGTGCCTCGAGAAGCGCCAAGCCGCAAAACTTGAAAAATTTGGAAATTGTCAGGTTTGCTTGCCTGGGCATGTAGATGGATGAGATTTTCCAAATTGAATCACAGATATACGTTTGAACTCGGTTTCCGTGAAGCTGGCAAGGTTAAAATCTATATTCTATCCACGAAAGGGTTAGTCATATAGCTTGGAAGCAAACGTTTAGACAGATATAAATACGTTGAAAGTCTCGTTTATTGTTTTGGTATCGGGCAGTTTTAACTTTTCTAGTTGAATATAAAATATTTTAATTGAAGAGACAAGATACAGCAAATAGGTTAGCCATTTTCAACACGTATAGTGTAATATATATCCTTTGTGTCTCTTTTCCATTTGTTTGCCGATGGTTCAAAAGACTCCCTCACGCTCATCGACAGATGATCATTCTCCCATGCAGACTCCAGCACCAGCTTCAACCAGTTCATCGACACCTATATCATTCTCTGCATCCAATACTATGCGTCCTCCATTACGTTCTAATAATACTGATACCAAGATACGAGGAAGACAGGGAAGACAATCTACTAGGACAAATAACGGACCCGCATCATGGATTCGAAGTGCTTCTACTTCCAGTTTACGAAAATTGAAAAATCATCATGGTACCAATTCAATGCCACATTCACCTTCACGATTATCTTCAAAAGACAAGAAGTTATTGGCATCTCCGCACTCTTCCTCAAGCATTGGTCATAGTTCATCCATGGAAAGAGGTGGTTTTTCAAGATTAATTAATATTCCTATGCATAATGATTTACAAAATAACGATAATAATACTAATAATACTGAACTCAAACCGCAAGAAAGTGATGATAATGTAGTGGTTGATGTGTTACCATCCTTTGAAATGTATAATGCCTTACACAGACATATCCCTCAAGGTAATGTGAATCCAGATAGTCATGAATTCCCGCCTACCTACGTTGAAATACAGGATGATTCATCTTCCACGAGAAACAGTAGCGAAACTTCTACATTCAATATAGTGCCACCTGCACAGCCACCGGCATTGACTCATCATAGTAGTAGTACTGCTGGTCATAGCATACAAGTGACTCCTTCCAATGCTCTGAATGCACTACATCCGTTGACTACTCAACATATGACTATTCAACAGGTTAATTCAACAACGCTCATTGATGAAAATCTACACACTAACAATAATAACGTAAATTCAGAAATACAGGACGATTTAAATGAATCTGATAATATTTTTATAGATAAACTCTATACATTACCCAAGTTGGCTACACCAGTAGAGATAGACATTCGAATCACCAAACATGCTTGTATTCCTCATGAAAAACCAGAAGAGGAATCAATATTGAAAGAATATACATCAGGTGATATCATTCACGGCTATTGTGTCATAGAAAATAAATCATCACATCCATTATCATTTGAAATGTTTTATGTCACTCTTGAGGCTTACACATCAGTTATTGATAAGGCAAGAGGTAAAAGAACCGTGAAAAGATTCTTAAGGATGGTAGATTTAAGTGCTTCTTGGTCATACACAAACATCTCTTTGGGTACAGGTTGGAAAATGACACCAGGTGAAATAGATTTCGATGGTGCTTCTATTGGTTTAAGAAATAGTAGAATATTGGAGCCTGGGGTTAAATATAAAAAATATTTTATGTTTAGATTACCTAATCAATTATTGGACACCACTTGTAAGCAAGAACATTTCTCTCACTGTTTATTACCACCAAGCTTTGGTATTGATAAATATAGAAACGGTTGTAAATATTCCGGAATTAAAGTGAATAATGTATTAGGTTCTGGTCATTTGGGTACCAAAGGTTCTCCGATTTTAACTTATGATTTAGTGGATGATAATTTATCCGTTAACTATACTGTGGATGCCAGAATTGTCGGGAAGGATTTGAAAACACAAAAATTGAATATCATGAAGGAGAAAGAATATAATTTAAGAGTTATCCCATTCGGATTTGGATCTGCCCTGGTGGGTGAGCGTGGTTGCTCCAGCCAATTGAAAGATTTGGTAAAATTAATTCAAGAAAGATTAACTGCATTGGAAAAAGTATTCAAAAGGTTAGAAAATAATGAGCCAATCCACAATTCTGATATTCATGGAACAGATATTAGTGGAACCATAGATTCCACGATAGAATTAAATTCTGAAGAAATTCTTAGAAGAAAATTAGATCAGTTACACGTACAGAATAGAATGGATGCGCCTTATAGTTATTCCGCTCTGTCTGATTTCAAAGGAATAGCACCCAAACAGGATGAGATTGTAGAATCAGAATTAAGCTATAGAATTAAGGGGAAATTAAAATCGAGTTCGAAGATAGGGTTGTTTGCTGGTTTACAAGCAGCCGTCATTGGTTCTTCATCTTCCACATCTATACCAAACACGACATTAGCATATTCATCGTCAAATTCTTCTAATGATTTAGCAGAATCAAAAACTGACAAATTAGGTCTGATCCTAGTCACAGCAAAGATCCCTCAAAACAGTTTGTCATATTGGTCACCTTCACTTTTAAGAAAGACAAACAAATTCGAAAATAAAACCAAACAAGGGCAAGAAAATTGGTTAAGATTAATGAATTTGATTCCAGAAGAACAAGCAACGCCGTTAACGAAATTAGATATATGTTTGACCTGCATTCAATCTAACAATAGTATTCCCCATGAACCGGCAGAAATCCAAGCAATTACCACGGAATTATTTTGTATCACAGCTAAATCAGATAACTCCATTCCTATAAAACTTAATGCACAAACTCTTATGGATGAAGATAAACTGACAAATATGAAAAAAACATTTAAACGTTTCCAAAGAACTATACAACAGTATCAAAAGAAATTTAACGAAAATATTGATAAATTAAATGATCTTTACAATGCCAATAGAAGATTAACAGATATTAGAGAATTAAAATTTACTAATTTTATCACTTTACAAATTTATAATGACGTGGAAAGCTTAGCCAATTTAGATGTAAAAGTGAGTAACTTGGCAGATGTCTTTAAAAAACAATTAAACACTTTAAAATCAGATAGTGAGTTATCTTCTTCTTTGAGTAGTGCATCATCTGGATTGGCATTGAAGGAAAACAATCATACGCCAATTCCAATTGTTAATGCTAAAGGTGGTTTAGCTTCCTCTACTTCTATCATATCTCGTGCCTCTACATCAAATAAATTCCACGATCAAATTATTCGTTCTTGGAAAAAGAAAGGCCCATCACAATACGATAGGGAAATTAATGTCAATTTGGAATTTAATAAGAATTTAATTGAAACGTTGGTACCCAGCTTTGAAAGTTGTCTGTGTTGTAGATTTTATTCAGTTCGTGTCAATATCAAATTTCACCATGTTGGCACTGCCAAGATTGATATCCCAATTTCAGTAAAGAATCTTGTTTCTTGATTGAATTGCATTTTTTTACTTAATGAACCACTACTTTTTTTTAATTTATCTATTAAATTTGTAATTAGACTAATCATAATAAGAACAACATTTTTCAGTATCTACAGTATTTTTATTTAATCTTTCGGAAGTTATTGTATTTACTTATATCGATGCTATTGTATCTATCCAGAATGTGCTTAGTGAATACTGGATACAGAAAAAAAAAGCATTCCGAGACAAAAGATTACTTGGATGCGCGTACATCTCTAAAACATTGAAGAGATTATTGTTTCAAGTTAAAGAGTGTATCCAACCAGTTCCAATCGAATTGATTATTTGGCTTTCGATTATTGTTTTATATATATATCCATCCATGTACCCATGTTAACTCCTTCCGAATTTTGTGTTTTATTTTACATATCAATATCATATGTGGCTATTTTATACATCTCAGCAAAAGATGCACGACACTACCCTGTCCTTGGAAGAGATGACCCAGCAGTGCTTAAGAGAAGAATAAAGAAGCTTTCCCTTTTAACGTTATTTAATTTCTGTTTTGTACCATATTTACAAACCATTACGCAAAGAACCGATCAAACTAATCCCACATCCATATGCAGTGCATTCTTAAATCTGGGGATAATACCAGGCCGTTATAGAGATGGTCATTGGGATATATCCTCATATTATTATGATATTATAAGTGGTATTTGGGTTGTCACATTATTGTATGTGGGCCCATTATTGGATATTTTCCTATTCTACTTCCTTACTAGTGGTAAAACATTATATTTGGACTTTAAGGACGAGTTTAGTAACATTTATTCCTTAAGAAATTATATTTTTGCACCAATTACAGAAGAAATTTTCTATACATCTATGTTATTGAATACTTATCTTATGTTATCTTCTTGGGAAGAATTATCTATGAAGACATTATTATGGCAACCTTCATTATTTTTTGGATTAGCACATATCCATCATGCATTTGAATCATTCCGAACGGGAGATCAGAATATTATTACGATCATAATGAATACAATTATTCAATTTGCATATACGAGTTTATTTGGAGCATTTACAAATTTTATCTTTTTGAGAACGGGAGGTAATTTATGGGCCTGTATATTTGCACATTCATTCTGTAATATTATGGGATTACCAGGTGTTTCTCGAACTAAATTGCATTTTATAACAATGGAAGATGAGAAGGTGAAAAATAGTTCGACACGAAGATTAGTAACCTTGTGGAACAAATTGTATATAATTTTGTTATTTGTGGGTATCTATCTATTCAAGACCAACTTATCTAGCCTTGTATATTCTCGTAACTATAGTATAAATTTGTAAAATGATTTTAAAAGATAATTATTATATTTTTTTGGAATTATTCCCACAACAAGTAATTTAATCTAAAAATATATATATTTAAAAAAATGTTCCAAATTTTTGAACCGAACATTCAATAGAAAACTAGAATATGACTATCAAAGAGCAAGCTACTATAAAAAGAATAATTCTAGAATTGATAAAAAAGTTGTAGAATGCTCTAGAAAAAATTTATGATCAGAATAGGCTTATTCGACTGTGTCTGAATATATCTGGTTTCTATGTGAAGAAAATAGTACGCCCAAAAGGAAGAGTATATAAAGGACAAGAAATATGACAAAGATAGATAATTGTGTATATATAGTTTACTTTTAGTATGTAGAAGAAAAGAACGAAGAATAAACATTGTATATTAGAAGAATGACTGAACATTCTCGATCTACTATTGCTCAACAAGATAAGAATTTAAAATGCTGTCAAATACAACTGACTACGTCTGAAATACCCTTTTCATACAATTCCCCTTGGCTTCGTTTAGCAAAGCTTTCAGACACTGATGATGGTAGTATCCCAAAAAGCCAGCATTGTGATATATATATATATATATACTACATTAAAGAAGTTGAATCCTGAGAGTGATTTTTTTTGTCTCATCATAATATTCTTAGTTTGAAATCAGTTCCAAAGAGACATATTCTATTACAACTTCTGCATCATGGCCAGGCCAGTGGGGGTTAGTGACCAGTAGTCGATATTTAATGCCTCAGCATGTGTGCTAATCCAATACAAGTCAGTCCATAAAGCGAGATAATCTGCAGCTAAATGCTATTTACCCCTCGGCTTACGTATTTTTTGACGCGACCCTATTGTCTCGGCTGCAGGCACGGGTGTTGACTTTATTTTTCGGGTTTAAATGCACTCACGGACTGTTCTGTCGATGTGGACGGGAATAACCTGATGATCACGTAAGAAACAGCGCTGTCTCCACGGAATCCAATCGGATATATTGGTGTCAGTATATAAATAACTTTGTTTTTGCTTGAAATAGGTTTTTCTCAGACACTTTTCTTTCGTAGTCTTCTTTCTTTAGTCCTGATTAATTCAATAACTTCAAGCCTATCGCTGTAGTCATGTCTTCTAACACTTCCCAGACTTTAGAGCTGTTCTCGAAGGATCAAGTTGCTCAACACAACACTGAAAAGAACTGTTGGGTAACACTTCATAACAGAAAAATTTATGACGTTACCAAATTCTTAGCCGATCATCCAGGTGGTCAAGATGTAATGTTAAAGTTTGGTGGTCAAGATATTACTGAAGTCTTGAAAGATCCGAAATTCCATGAACATAGCGATGCTGCTCGTGAATTGTTAGAAGAACAATACCTGGTTGGGTATTTGGCTACCAATGCTGAAGAAGAAAAATTATTGAATAACAAGAACCACAAAGTGGAAGTGAAATTGAATGAAGCAACAAACACTTTCGACTCTACCACATTCGTTAAAAATTTACCTACCGAAGATAAATTAAGCATTGCTACCGATTATGAAAAGGATTTTAAAAATCATAAATTCTTAGACTTAAACAAACCTTTGTTGAAGCAAATTTTATTTAGTAATTTTACCAAAGATTTCTATTTAGATCAAATTCATAGACCAAGACATTACGGTCAAGGTTCAGCCCCATTATTTGGTAATTTCTTGGAACCATTCACCAAGACCGTTTGGTATTTGGTTCCAATTGTCTGGTTGCCTGTCGTTGTTTACCACTTAGCTATAGCATTTAAGAATATCAATGCATTGTTTTCCATTGTATTATTCTGCATTGGTATCTATGTATGGACCTTTATCGAATATTGTCTACATAGATTCTTGTTCCATTTTGATGAGAGATTACCTGAAAATAACGTTGCATTCACCATTCATTTCCTATTGCATGGTTGTCATCATTATTTGCCAATGGATAAATACAGATTAGTGGTACCACCGGTATTATTCATCTTCTTATGCACCCCATTTTACAAGTTAGTTTTCGCCTTATTACCTTACCATTGGGCATGTGCTGGTTTCGCAGGTGGTATGTTTGGTTATATCTGTTATGATTTGTGCCATTACTTTTTACATCATAGTAAACTACCACCATTTATGCGTAAATTAAAGAAATACCATTTAGAACATCATTACAAGAATTATCAATTAGGGTACGGTGTGACTTCTTGGTATTGGGATAAGGTTTTTGGCACTTATTTGGCTCCAGATTCTCCACTGTCAAAAATGAAATATCAATAGATACTTGTTGCTTTTTTTTGCACTGACATGTCACATGTAACAATTATTACACATTTTCTCAATTTATAGTACATCACTAAAAGAAATTATGTATTTTTTTAAACTCTTCTTTCTTACTACATTTTAAATATGATGAAATAATTGAATAATGGTGTTAAGTAAATTTGAATACCGTGGTTAGTGGAACTAAGAATGATGATGCTGGTATCTTAAATGTGAGACTATCTGTGTGGTTTCTATTACCGTTGCACCAGCTATTACGCTGAATTACAACGCTACTTTTCCCCTTCTTACAGGGAAGAATGTAAAGTAGAGAATATAGAACTATATAATATTTCGAGTGCTGGAAATAAATATTCGATAGTGGTACTATTAATATTCTATGGATAAAATGTTAGATATCAAGTTGGTACAGAATCTAGTCGAAATCACGACGCCGTTTTCCAGAATAGGAAAGGAAGAGTGACAATACTGGATATGTAAACAACGATGAGACATGATGTTATTACTTTACTTAATTTGGTAAACGTTGAAACATGATGTTATTAATTTACTTAATTTGGTAAACGATGACTTGTAGTTTTACAAATTCTAATCCAATATCCTAATGGGTATAAATAGACCAATAACTCGAGGTACCGTTTCTTGCTTTCCCTGTTGTTATTTTATTGTATATATTTTTTTATTATAGTTTATTTTTTAATAGAACGAACTCTTTTACATATATACGAGGGAGATATTACCTGCTTAACTTACACATGAACAAACAGAAAATTATTCAAAATGGACTCATACTGCTCCAAAACAACAGGGAACGTAAGAATCGATGCTTCTGAGCATCGAGAACGTCTTCTCTCATATATAAAACTTTCCATAAGCATATCGCATTGTACGAAACAATATAATATTAGCCTGCTTACAGTTTCTGCAAATGGAGTAGTATTAATCAATTATGACTAAGATAGTAACTATCAATAATATTATATACGAGACAGAAGCGACAAGGTCCTATAGTGTAGTGGTTATCACTTTCGGTTCTGATCCGAACAACCCCAGTTCGAATCCGGGTAGGACCTTCTCTTTTTTTTGTTTCGAACATTCGCAATTTAAGAAAATGCAAATGTCGTTGGATTTCCCTACTGCAAGACAAAATTTAACCATATGAACTGGCTAGAGGGTAATACAAAAGTTACGGCATTGATGTAATGGAGCTTTTACAAACGATACCGGATATTGGGTTAATAAATATTATTAAATACTATGTGTTAGAATGAGCAGTGTAAATGGCATTGGCAAAATATAAATACCCCAATTATTTCAAAAATACTCAAAATAATTTATATAATCTTCTTATATCAACTGCATTAGATGAATGATTGACAATGTCGTTTGTGTTGATGGAAGATTTAGGAGTAAAAGCCATTAGTCAATGATGGTTAATAGGATTAGAAGTTATTCAGCAATTTATTTATAACAAAATTAGATATAACTCTGATCATTCTTTTATTCAGTATACAATATAGTATAATGTAATAAATCATCTAATAGAGTAGATAAGGAGTTTTAATATTTGTTTCGTCTCATATATAGATCTTCGTCATGGTTGTTCATCCTAATTTCGGTAAACAATAATTTCTTATAGCGGAAATATGGAAACATATCATTATCTACTTGATGGCATTACAGTTTCAATAGAATCATCCATTATACTGGAATAACAGGTACCAACATTAATAGTACCATAAAAGATCAAATTGTAAACCCCACGGCGCAGAGTTTCGGAGAATACCGAAATAAGAAAATGACTCCTTCGATATTTAATTCTTTCAAATTGTAACGTATTCACGTATGCTAATATATAAGGGCTATCCACTGAACCATTCATTTGGTCACCTATTTTAACGATAACAACTGATCGCCAAAAAGCAAACTTTTTTTTTAAAAATATGCCTGTTGCCTTAAAAGATCATCAAAAAGTGTTTCTTGATTTAGCCGTAGAATCCAAAGCATTAAGATTCGGTTCATTCACACTAAAATCCGGTAGACAATCTCCATATTTCTTTAATTTGGGTCTATTCAATACGGGAAAGCTATTATCAAATTTAGCAACTGCATATGCCACAGCGATTATACAATCAGGCTTGAAATTCGAAGTCATTTTTGGCCCGGCTTACAAGGGAATCCCATTGGCTGCTATAGTATGTGTCAAATTGGCTGAAATTGGAGGTACAAAATTCCAAGATATACAATACGCTTTTAACAGAAAGGAAGTAAAAAAACATGGCGAAGGAGGGAACATTGTAGGTGCCAATTTGGAAGATAAAAAAATTTTAATAATTGATGATGTTATGACCGCAGGAACTGCAATCAATGAAGCATTTGATATCATTGGCAATGCCAGGGGTATCGTTGTTGGATCGATTATTGCTCTGGATAGGGAAGAAATAGTCGACACAGATTTGCCATTAAGTGAAAGATTAAGTGCTACACAATCTGTTCGTAAGAGGTATGGTATACCTGTTTTGAGTATAGTCTCATTAAGTAACGTCGTAGATTATTTGGAAGGAAGAATTACACCAGAGGAGAAACAACAAATCCAGGAGTATCGTCAAACATATGGTGTTTCGATGCCATTATAGCGGCTACCATGACATTATATAGGCTAAGATCTGGCTATATGTACGTATTTCGTGTTTTGTAGGGATTTCTTTTCATATTTACTTCAAAATCATCATGATGTTTCAGATTTTTTTTTCAATGCAGAAAACGATGCGTATATGAATGTAATGGTAAACAAATGAAAGATCATTTAACGAAGCAAATACCACTGCGGTGTCATATTTAATATGTCAGCTGATCCTGTTCAAAATTTAAGCAGTCAGAGAGAAAGAGATGAAAAAGAACATGATGATCGCTTACTAGAAGAACCAACCAACAGTGCACAGAAGATCAAAAAAAAATTCACACTAGAAGATAAAGAATTGATAGCAACAGGAAATGAACTTCTTGATAATTTAGAACAAATACATAGGACTGATTTAGCACTACACCTGTATTCGTCATATCTTCTGAAGAAACTGTTGCGTAGAGCCAATTCAAAGAAATATCCATTGGAGACAGATCAATTTATCAAAACAAAAATAAAAGATAATTGGGTTAGTTGGCCCAACCAGCATACCGTCATAGACCCGCAGACGAACCAAATTTTTGAAGATATTATTGAATGTACCGAAATGGCAGAACTTCATCTTGGTGAAGTTTCCCACACGGCATTGACACATTCAATTGATTTACTTAAAGCAGAGATAAATTCTTATTGGCAAAAATGCTTGACCAAGTCTTCAAAATTATCTGGAGAAGTACTTGATATTAATAAAATGGATATACCTAATGATATATCGAATGATATAATTAGTAAATTAGATGAATTGTTTATGGGACTTAATGATAAAGTGGCCATAAAAAACAAAATTAAAGTGGAAACATCGAAAAACAACTCATCATCACAACCTGAGGTAATTATATCAGAAATGGAGTCAAAGCCTAAAAAATTAAAAGCCAACAAAAAGATAAAACTGAACTTTCATGATATAATAGAAAATGGATCCGCTATGGGAGAAGATATGACTGGTATATACTTGAAATCTCTAGAATTGTTCAACGATATTCCAAGATCCTTTAATAAGAGTAAATTCAAGCTTTCAAAGAGAGAACTGAAAAAATATTCTATAAATGAACCGGTGCATTCTAACCTCCCAGATATTTTACAAAATACCAGTAGAGACTTCATCACCATCAAAAAATTGCTACATGATAAAAGATTAACATCCATTGACCGAATAAAGTTGAAACATGTGCAAGAAAAGAACCATAATGAATTGTTGGACCGTAAGACATTTCTACAGATACAACATGCTCAAAATCAAAATGAACTCCCGTTTACTCAAGAGATTGATAATAAAGATGACAGTGACAATGAAGAATACAACGCAGATGACTGCTATGTAGGTATTAAAAACTGACTTCCGTACCATTAAACAAAAACAAAGATATGAAACAATTTCAAATTGAATAATGTTGTGCAAGATAAATAAACTATGATTTTATGTTACAGTCTATATGTACGATATATTATTTTGAAAATTATGCTAATTCTTGGCTTTTTTTTCCTTTCTATCTTTATGTGTTTTTTTTTCCTTTTTACTACTATGCTTTTTCTTCTTATCACCTTTACTTTTTGGTTTCCTGTTATCATCCTTACTTTTAGATTTGCTTTTATCATGTTTCTTCTTAGATTTTTTATCTTTCTTATTCTTTTTCTGCTTTTTGCTGCTACTGATTTTCATGTCATTGTCATCTCTCTTTCTCTTCTTACTCCTAATTTCGGATATACTGGAGACTAGTTCATTGGGTGGAGGTAGTGATAGCGAATTGTCGATAGTTCCTTTTAAACCAACGCCTTTAACAAACCGTCTATAAAGGGGCGAAGTTTGCTTAGAAACACCAGATGCAACCACAACATGCTGCTTGAACGTGATACTAGAACCTTTTCTATCTGTCGATACACTCAAATTTTTCAAATGGCCATCAAATAGTCTTTCCCACCAAGCTTCACTATCATCATTACCAGGCGCGCATCCAAGACCTTTAGTATCTTTCTTATATTTAACTAAGATAGGCTTCTTTAACCCCCCTTTCTTTAATGCTTCACCTTCAATCCACCCATAGGATTTTAAATATCCTTTACTGTCCATTACTTTACTATTTGCGATTTCTATTTTTTGCAAGTTTCTTAATAATCTATCCAGCGACAAAGAATTTTTTTCAGCTCATCTCATTTTTCAATTTTTTGAAAGAGCAATGCCTTAACAAAACTAATCCTTGAAACGAGAAAACTTATTTAAAGATTGACCCTATACTATAGAGTAGAGACATAAAAATGTCACAAGCAAGGAAAAGGACATTAGAGGCTGATGTAGGTGAGGAAATAGATGCAAAGAGACAAAATGAGAAGCATACTAGAAATAGAGAAGTGACGACAGTATTAGTTAAGAATTTGCCCAAGAGCACAAACCAAAACAGACTAAGGAAATTTTTCCAAGATTGTGGCCCATTACATCAGTTAAATATTGTTGATTCTTTAGATAGGTCCAGCAGATATGGGAGATTAGAATTTGAAGATTGTATCAGTGCATCTAGAGCTTTAACTAAGACCTATAAGAAACTAGGGAATAATGAAATTGAAGTAGAATGGTTGCAAAATTGTACCATATGGTTGACAAATTTTCCTCCAAATTATACTCAGAAGGAATTGAAAGATCTCTTTAAGAGTTACGACTGTTTGCCACTAAGTGTTAGACTACCGTCGTTGCGGTTCAACGCGAATAGAAGATTTGCATATGTGGATGTCTGTAGACCAGAAGATGCCAAAAGAATGGTGATACTTTTGAATGACAAGCAAATAGACAATTACAAGATGGTGGCCAAAATATCAGATCCATCTCAAAAATCAAAGAGGTCTGATGCTGCTACGGTAGAGAGACGAGAGATAATGATAAGGAATTTTGATCCTAATAGTACCTGTGAAGAGGTTATCCGAGAAAATTTTAAAGCATTTGGTGAGATTGAACATATAAGTTTACCAAAGAAGCAAGTACTAAACTCAAGTCAATATACGAATGGTGTTGCATTTATAACTTTCGCAACAGCTCAACAGGCACATTGTGCACTAAAATTAAATAAATCTAGGATGAATGATAGAGAAATAAGTGTGACTTTGGCAGATCATAAACCGTACCTAGAACGTCAAGAGATAAAGAGAATTTTAAATTCCAAGAACATTGACGAACTATTAAGAATAGTTTCATTGTATCCACTTGGCGATCAGATTTCGAAAACTGAATTAAGATCATTGATAGAGAGTTGCTGTTGCATATATGATCCTGTTGAACACATTAAAAACGTATACCTGGTACCTGATTACAATGGTGCAATAGTTATTCTTTCCGATAAAGCAACTGCAGCAAAATATATGATGGCTCTTAATGGAATACAATTTAGAAATAAACCTATAAAATGTGGATCTGTTCAAGACCTTAAACAATATAAGGTTCCGAAAAGACAAACACACCAACATCAGAAACAAAATACAAAATACACAACTAAGCCACATACTAATATTTACAAGCCAGATAGCAGGGACTCAGAGATTTCAGCAAATGATACCACAATCAATGAAAGCAAACCCAAAATGTCCAATGATGATTTTCGTAAAATTTTTCTTGGCAAATAACTCTTTAGGTAAGATTACTATACTAAATATTCATTAATACTTCTTTATTTACAGGAGTTATTTTATAAACAAATTGTTAAACTCAATTAAAAAAAATGGGACTTTGTCATTTCTTGACAAAATGCCATTTCCCAACCTCCGAAGGTATATTTGCATCTGGTTCAATATGGTTTTCCATAGTAACACAATTACCAGCACGTTCAGTTCGAGGTACTTTCACATTCTTACCAAAATCTGATCCAGACATAAGTTTCTTCCAAGATGTATGACAATCTTCTATAACCTTAATAGTTTCAGAACTATCTTTATAGTTTCCATTGAATAAAAATTTATTTTCCTTCTTACCGGTAGGGATCTTATAATCTCTAAACCAAGTTCTTGTAGCTTCAAGTATCCCAGGAAAGTGAACTTTAACGTCCTGTAACGTATTAATGCTGGAAGCCATCGGATCTTCCGCATTAATGACAATAACTTTCCAATCCAACTCTCCATCATCTACTAAACCAAGTGATCCAAGAACCTTGACTGTTTTAACATCTCCTATTTGAAATATTTTGGATCCAATTTCGCAACAGTCCAAAGGATCATTATCCCCGTTCAGAGAACTACTCTCACCAATTTTGTGAGAGGTGGTTGGATCTTCCCAAGTTTGTGGAATGGCCCCATAATTATGGATGTAACCATGGAATGGGAATATACTACTAACAAAACGAACATGACCCCTCTTAACATCTTGAGTGATTGGATTAAACGGAATTTCCTTTGAAATTTCAAATTTACCATTAGAAAATCGTGGTATTTCTACTACCATATTAACAGTCTTATTCAAATGATTCAACTCTAATGGTATGTCATGGAAATAGGACCCAATTTCTCCATTTGGCATCTGTAAATACTGTCTGAATGATTCAGTATATTTACTCCCCTGTTTCACAGACCTGCTATATCGTCTTCTTGACCTTAACAAAACATTTATGTGATTCAGGCGTCGTACAGCATGCATATTGTTGGGAAACTATCTTCTAATTAGATATCTGTATTCAGAGCTTATTGTTCGTATTTCTTGTTTGACCCATTGTCGAATTCTTTTCGTGGAGGACGGAGATTTGAATAAAACTTATTTCTTGTTACAACTACATACTTGGTATAGACAACTACCCAAGAAAGAAAGACACAAATCAAAGAATACAAGATGTCTGATCCAGTAGAATTATTACAAAGAGTATGATAATGATAATGTTTGGTAATCGCTTATCGAAATGAATTACTGTTTGAATTTTAGTACTAACTGATTTTAACAAAACCTAGGCAGAAAAAACAGGTGTTCCATCTTCAGGGTTTGCCAAGTTTTTTGGAGCTTCCAACTCCTCCAAATATGAAGAAGCTTCTGATTTATGTGTTCAAGCTGCCAACATCTATAGACTTCGTAAGGAATTAAAATTGGCTGGTGATGCTTTTTCTAAAGCTGCCACGTTTCAAATCAAAGCAGGCAATGAAGATGATGCCTCCAACATATTCATTGATTCTTACAAATGTTATAGAAGTTCAGGCAACTCATCAGATGGGGCAATGGCATTGAATATGGCCATTGACTTATTTACTAAGAAGGGACAATTTAGAAGAGCTGCAAACTTTAAGCTTGAGCTAGGTGAGATCTTGGAAAATGATTTGAATGATTATCTAAAAGCCATCGAATCATATGAAACTGCTGGAGAATGGTATTCTCAAGACCAATCAATTGCATTGGCTAATAAATGTTATATTAAAAGTGCTGATTTGAAAGCGTTGAATGGTCAATATATCGAAGCAAGTGATCTTTATTTCAAACTGATCAAGAATAGTATTGGTAATAGATTAAGCGAATGGTCTGTGAAAGAATATTATTTGAAAAGAGGGTTGTGTCAGTTGGCTGCAACAGATAACGTGGCTGCATCAAGGACTTTACAGGAGGGGCAACATGACAGTCCAAACTTCAGTGATTCAAGGGAAGCCAATTTATTAAAATGTCTTATTGAGTGTGTAAGCGAGGGAGATTCAGAGAAGTTAAGCGAGACGGTTTTTGAATTTGATAAATTTTCCAAATTAGATAAGTGGAAGACTACCATTTTGTTAAAGATCAAAGATACTATTTCTCAAGCGGAAGATGATTTGTTATGAAGAGCAATGCTTTTTCCAGATGCCAGTATATCTGTTTTTTGTTTCTTAAATTATATTTATGTTTAGGTCAAATGACGAATAGTCTATGTGAATTAGTAATTAAGAAGAACATATATTTGTGTAGTTATTATTACATATGCCAGTTATGCGATAAGTTAAAAAACAACCGACTCTTCATCACCTTTGTCGGAGAATGGATTACCGTTAGATTCATCAGCTGACCCAAATGAATCAATAGATTTAGTAGGCGGTTTCCCGGTGACGATTACTTTACCCTTCTCGTTAAAATAGGCACCTTGATCTGAAATGACAACAATTCCATCGAATTCTCTTATCAAATTCGTAGAAAATCCGTATTCGTCCCTTGGAATCCATACCATTGGACATTCGGCATTTACTGCTGGATAATCGTAGGCATGTGCAATGATATTTTCATCTGTAGATTCATTTGGATCCATTAGCCCATATATCTCAGGTAATCTTGATTTAACAGCCTTGTAAGACATATAAATATGTGGTAAAATGAATCTTTTCCAAAATGGTGCAACAGAAATTGGCATTGTATCACCATCTGCCAGTAACGGTATCTCTGGAATATAATTTTCAGGATTTGCTTCTGCAACCACTTTAGAATCGTAGTGATATTTAATTGTATTCTCACTATACATATCACTATTACCTTGCTCCAAATTCAGACCTGACCGTGGTTGAAATTTCTTAATTGGGAATGGTGGCAATTCTTTAAAACCGTCAAATTTAGAATTATGATTCTTATTAAACTTACCATAAATATTCTTGAAAGATGGTGTTTCCGATTTCCCATCTAATGGCTTCATTGTATCCACTGGTATTACTGTCATTAGGTTATCAAATGCAAAATTTAATTGAGTATGGATAATCACAGTAATCACGATACAAATTACTTGCAATACAATTGGACCCCAACCTTTACCAACTACAAATAACCCAAGTAAACAGACTTGACCAATATATATCCCAACAATAGTTTGAAACAATGCTCTTGGGTAGTGAATCCCACGTGAATCTGGCGATTCTTGGAAAACATATGTCAAATTGTACAAATATGCAACGTATAACAATAAGAACCCGAAGAATCCGAATAATAAAATGATTGGTGAAATGATAGCATATGAGAAAACAATTACTGCTAGATTGGTATATACCGGAAAAGTAGTACCCCAACTCATGGAAGTTAAGCTAGTAAACCTATTATATTTCTTTCTTGGAGTCTTATCCTGGATATAGCCCATTATATAGTACATGATTAACGGTACAATTTGTAATAAAGCACCTGAAGAAATGGACATACCCTGTAGGATAATATATGAAATGTAAAAGTTGGAAGATTTAGGCAAGTTGGATGCCAACAAGCTCATTGCACTAGTAGGGTCTTCAACAATTTGAGTTACTGCTGATGTAGCAGCAGATGCCAGTGTGGTGACTAAGAATACTTGAATAACTTGAAATGCAAAAAAACCCTGTTGTGTGAAATATTCAACCAACTGTGTGGATGGTGAACCAGAAATAATGGCCATATATCTAATGAAGATTGGTAAAAACATCATAAGCACTGCTAATGCCACTGTTGGAGCTAGGGAGGTTAATAAACCTAATAAAACATCTGGTAATTTATAAATGAAATTTAGCCAATGTAGTTTATTAGTTAAATAAGTAATATTGGAAATCATACCGACAAAGGCAACAGGAATGGACCAAAACAAAACAAGGGCCACAATGGCTAGAATGGCACCATGCTCTCTAACTAATCTTTCCCACCATAGCATTCTCATATTGAACCAAACGATATCATTTGGTTCTATGCCAATATATGCAGGGTTCATAAAAACAGGAGCGTGATATGTGATAATTTGTTTTGCTACCTGTGCTTGGTATTGAGATTCAAATTCTACAAAAACAGAGTTGAATGCAGAAGCATTTAAATGATTATTTTGCATTTCTTGAATTTCCTTTTCTAGCATGGGCAATTTCTCCTTAATACTATCAATAATGTCAGATTTTTTGCCAAAAAACTTATATTTCTTAGATTTAGGTCTCTTCTTATATGGAATATAATCTTCGAAGTTAGTTGATATGACTAAATCAGTATTCTTCTTTTTCATCTTAATGACTTTGTTAATTGTGTTTGTCAAATAAGCATTCAAATAATTTTCCAAATTCGTGACCATTGAAGCACGTTCGTCCACTTTCCTACCAATATCATCAGCACCTCTAGCGATCCAAACTCTTTTCACACCGTCGAACAATTTTGAGAATTCGGTTTCCGATAAGTATTGTTTCGGTACAGTTTGAAACAAGACAGTCCTCGAGGATAATTTCTTAGCGTAACGTGGTGATGAAAGAACTGCTTGTTTTAAAGACGTGTAATATAACAACTCTCTGTAAATTATATATAAGAATCCCCAAAAGAAAATCCAGCCAATGAACACATGAGCATAGTATCTTCCTGATTCCTTAACGTTTTGATAAGCTAATTGATTTAACCCAGTTTGTTGATTCCCATTACTAGCATTGACCGGTAGGAGGATAGGAAACACGTATGCCATTGATAATAAGCAGTACGCACTAATCAATGCCAGATAACGAAGAAAAAAATAACCATCGAGACCAGCTTGTTGAATAATGAAATTATCTGATTTTTTCAGAAGTGGCATTAACCATTGCCACAGACCATTTGGTAACGGATCTGGCTTTTTTTCATCGTTAATCAAAGTGAATGATGATTTTGGTTCGTATATTCTTTTCAGTTTTATCCTTAATAGTAAAAATGCTGACAGGAATGCACCAAAGATGACACTGTTACTGACTAACGCTGTCAACACTTGTTGTGTGGAAGTACTTGTAGTAGAACTAGTCATTGACCTGTTTAGCGAGAAAATATATGCTTAATTGAATATCTGTTTGTTATTGTTTTTCCTTATTCTCGAAGACAAGCAGTGAAAAGAATTTGAAAATCTGTCGTTTGATGAGAACTGGCGCAATTATTGATGCATAATAACGTCGATCCAAACAACAATTTTTTTTTTTTTGGAAACCCATTGTCTGCTTACGTTTACATTATATAATTCGTATGTAATTCACATCGGAAATTAGCTCTCTACATCGTTTACGTTTTCAAAGTGTCCAACCGAATTCTAGCTTTATTATCTCGCTAATGGATGTGACAGTGAAATATGCAATTACCAGGAGCAGGTGCAGCAGTGCCTTGATGTATTCTTATAATATTCTTTGCTTGAAATTTTCCATCGCTGCGCCATTTTACAAAAGTTTCAACTGAGAGAAGAAATGTAGTTAAACAGACAGATGCATAGAAGTAAGGTAGTATATCATCAAGCTTGAGATGTCTTATCAACATACACCTCTTTCAGATTGGAGTAGCTGTGCAGGAGAGTTAAACTTGCCCAAGGAAATACCTATCTCGGCCATTGAAAAACTACATGTATATGACTTCGATAATACGTTGTACTACTCGCCACAACCAAATAGACAGCTTTATGCCAATAATCTGTACAAGATGGTATTGCATGGTTTGAATAGGAACAACACAGGTCCGTATTGGTGGTCTGAGCCATCGTTTTTGGAACAATCATTTCAAGATAGTGTATCTGAAAATGAGGTGTTAGATACTCATTGGAATACAAAAATAATGAAACTGGCTACTTATTCGTACGACGATCCTAGTACCATATCTATATTGATGACAGGGAGACAACAACATCTATTTGCTCAGTTAATCTCTGACCATTTGGAACTGACTCGACTTGTGCGAAATTTGAATAAATCGGAATTGAAGTTTAATGCTGTGGTGTTGAAGAGAATCATGGATGGTGTTATGCCTGCTACGATAGATTACAAGAAGAAATGCCTATCGGAATTCATTAACTTTTACCCAAATTTGAAAGAAGTAACCATTTATGACGATAGGGCAAGTCAAATTATCAAATTTAAAGTATTCTTTAACGAACTGCCACATAGAGAAAATTTCCAATGGTTTGTGGTACCAGTAGCCCCCAAGTCTGCTAGAATTAGTATAGAGGTAGAATATAGACTGGCTATGGCAATGATAAAGGCGTATAATGCAACAGTCCCCCGTCTCCAGACGCTGATTGTAAAATGGTCTGCAAGAGAGACAGGATATTTCCTCCCAATAACCGCACAAAAGGCCTTATTACATTGGTCGATTCAATTTTTGAAGGATAAGGATATTGCTGACTTTGCTAATTTGACGGGATACCCGATGTTCATCCCAGCAATGTTTCTTCATAATATAATGCCCAAACAAGAAATACTTAAAGTATTGACAAACGATTCACGAAATAACACAACAGAAAGCGACGAACAGATTTTAGATGATTTTTATAATCAAAACGAAAATACTCTCGTAAAAGTGCCATTTCATGTGACTCAAATTGGTATCAAATATATTAGGCCAGGAGATAAAAAGGTAAAAGTTTATTATTTGGCGGAGCCAGTCAATTCAGGCCACTATGTTTGGACATATTATTCAAAATATATAATAGTGAGTGCCAATCAAGATGATTTGAAAGATTCAGATTGTGTCTCCGTTTTAACAAATCATAAGAAGTGCATGAGATGGTATAAAGTTAAAACACCATTGAGGATAAAGACATATTTTGGTACATATGCTCAATTGAAAATTAGATACTAGGAATAGAGAATACTTATTCCAATTTCATGCATTATTTACATATTTTAAAATAAAAATATCTCATTTCAATAAATCAGCGTATGTTGAATCTGTTTCAATCTTTTTTTCCATATTCTTTCTTGCCTTCCATATCATATATTTTTTTCTTTCATCTAAATCTAATTCCTTATACTTGGCATCATCCATATCTATTTCGTAATATTCATTTAATTCAACATTATATTTAGTCAATAAATTATCACTCTTAATCAAATTAACCTTTCTTGGATCATTGGACTGTACACTATTATTTGCACCCACACGACTGGTGACAACTGCCGGCGTATAGTTTGGTGGAAATGGAAAAACTTGGTCATTCAAGTATCTTTCCACTGTAGTTTCCACGGACCCAGTTTCTTGTAAACTAAAACGAATTTGTTCTACATGCAAATTAGGTGCCAAATTTTGTACCATCTGAATCATTTCCTGCGTGACGGGATATCTTCTCGATCCAGGCCTTTGTATACTATTAGTGTTGTTGTTATCGTTACGGAACGATTGTTGCTGAGTCGAGATAGCTTGTTGAGCTGATGGGTGTTGATCTGATTGGAAGAACCATTTCACCAGTAGCAAGGCAATTATTATAGTGACAACTATGGTAATTTTCGATTGTACCATCTTAGATTTTCTATGCTAATACAAATACAGTTGTTTAACTGTCATACAAACTTTTCAGATCCTGTAGCAATCGAAGTTAATGTGATATTAGTCACTTGGCATTATAGTAAGCCTTTCATGTCGATTTGAACAAAAAATAGGATATTTATTACCCGGGGTGGGCTCTACTATTAGCTATACTGAAGAATGAAATGCACTTAATTTCATTTTATTGAAAAGCATTTAACTTAAAACGGTCAAGGTGTCTATAATTTACCTGGGGAATAGTTTTCCTAAGATTTTAAAGTAGAAATTTCATATTTTCACTAAAAGACAGATTGAGATTAGAGGACATGCCATTGTATAAATCCGTAATCTTTATACAAGATGAAAGGTGCTTTAAGCAAAAAAAAGTCAGCCTCCGGTATAGATAAGTACATTTATTAATTTCTGGGAGGCCCTTATTTAGGGCGTTCTGAATTTAAATATTTTGCGTACTAAAATACATAATGTTCATTATATTTCTTGAACCAAACGCATAAGAAGGAGGGTTAAAAAGGTTAATCCGAACCTTCACTAAAGGTTTTATAATACAATTTAAAAAAAGTAGATCGTCCTCTCGTTAGCTTTTCGACTATGGAAATACCTAAACAATCGTCAATTGTGCGCTGGAAATGCCCTCAGCATGGAGTGTTCATTGTCTACTTGGAATATCTAATTATTTACTAATCTAATGATATGCTATGATTATAAATAAGAAAGAGAAATGCTCAATTCAACCGCGGAATTCCATCCTGAACTTTTTATTCTTATTCTTCACTTTGTAAATAAATCTGGGTATGCACTCGGATTCCTTCACCGTGTATTGCGTAAAATGTTTTTTCACTTCATTAGCCAACACAGGCTTCGTGATTCTGGCATCAATATATTTCGTCCCATCGTTCCTCTTACATGAGTATGTCTTGGCCCCTAATTGGGAACCCAGAAGATATCCCTTCAATGTAGAATTATCGGGCACATCCAAGTGAAAATTATCCTTATAGTTCCGAAGAAACTCATCAGGATAATTCTGGAAATCAGCTGGATTGGCTACAGGTATGAGATTTGGGTGATTGTTTGTCACATGTGTCTGTACTAAGTCTTTCAAATACTGTTGTTGGGCTGAAGTTAGGCGCTGTTTGTTGTTTGCCTTGTTGGTAGTGGATGATGCTTGGGAATTGGAGTTACTGTTTGTGTTATGTGTGTTGCCTCGGCCACCAGTCAATTTCGTTTCCGATTCACTATTTGAGTTATTGTTATTCCTTGCCATTATTCAATGTGACTGGCCTGACTTGCTATTTTGGGTAGTGTTCCTATTGTATCTAAATGATTAATCTACGTCTTTTTTTTTTTTTTTTTTTTTTTAATTCAGTCTGTCGGCTCTCTTTTTTTTACAATTTACATCATACAAACAAATGTTTTATCACTTCGTTTTATTTACGATTTATAAATGATAGAAAATTATCATATACTAGGAACTTGCATTTATCCGCCCCATTTAAGGAAAGCGTAGTATCAATGGTCGCACACAAATATTCTAATTGTTTGTCTAAGTGTTGCAATTCGTCTACTGGAACATCCACAGGATAATCCGTCTCTGTCAGAAGACTGGATGACGGTATGCGAAGTAAAAGATTCTCACCGGAGTTAGAACCTTTATTTTTCTCTCTAAAATTGATCACTTTTGAGACACTGATGAATATTCGATGTTTGGGAAACGACTTAAACCATTGTTCGGATAGCATTTCCATGGATCCAGTATATGAATGTAGACATATGTTAACCCTGGCATTGTCTAACAGTTTTTGTAGGCAAATGTCGAATAACACACCGTGGCATTTCACATCATGAACGGATATGGGTTTGTTAAATTCGTTTGCTAGCTGACAAAATCGAGTAAACACGGCAACTTGGTGAGACAATTTCACTTTCACATTGGTAAGTTTATACTGAGGACCATTGCTATCTCGTTCAGTATAAAATCCATTATCCGGTAACCAAAACAACTTATCCAATCCAATCTCACCAATGACATCGAACATGTTGGGATCCCTCATGAAATATTCTTCAATATACGCCTCCAAACGAATAGGATGGGGTAATGTTTCAATCAGTTGATCCATATCTGCGATAAATTCCTCTTTACATTGCAATACACTCAAATAATGGGTTCTTTTATCAATGTTTTCTTCAAAGGTAAACAAATGGCTGTACCAAGGATGTACTCCAAATCCAATAATTAGTCTATCTTGCCGTTTTTTCCACTTCATAAGTTCTGGCAAATCTATATGATTACATGACATGATGCAGCGTAGCGTATCGCCATTGTGACTCTCTTCTTCACAGGCAAGCACATATTCTTTCCTTGTACCAATGTGACAATGGGCATCCACCAATCCCATCATATTAATAATGCATTACATTTTACAGGAGGCATTTCATAACTGCCAAACACTGTTAGTATCTTCTTTAATTGTGTAGTACGTAGAGGGGCGGCCCTTTTATCATTTCACACGTCGCTGAAAATTTTTCGTCGAATAATGCAACTGACATTTAAAATGAAGCTTCACACGAAGCTGTTCTTACAAACTGTATTGCAAGAGAAAGGAAGCCTGACATAAACAATAAGATCTTCAAAAAATGGGTAAGAAGAACACAAAAGGTGGTAAGAAAGGTAGAAGAGGAAAGAATGAATCCGATGGTCCAAAACGTGAATTGATTTACAAGGAAGAAGGTCAAGAATACGCTCAAATTACCAAGATGTTGGGTAACGGTAGAGTTGAAGCCTCATGTTTCGATGGTATAAAGAGAATGGCTCACATTAGAGGTAAATTAAGAAAGAAGGTTTGGATGGGTCAAGGTGATATTATCTTGGTTTCATTGAGAGATTTCCAAGATGATCAATGTGATGTCGTTCATAAATACAATTTGGATGAAGCTAGAACCTTGAAAAACCAAGGTGAATTACCTGAAAATGCAAAGATTAACGAAACCGATAACTTTGGCTTCGAATCTGATGAAGATGTTAACTTTGAATTCGGTAACGCCGATGAAAGTGAAGAAGAAGTGGAAGATGAAGAATTGGATATTGATGATATTTAGATGAAAATTGCATTTCAATGTATCTGCCTTTTTTTGTACAATCCAGATATTGTTTCTTGATAGATTCATTATAAAAACTCTGCATAACTCTACATTCTGAACAGAATTATTATCAAGATTAATGTAACGTTAAACCGACACACTAAGTAAAAAATATATATATAATATAGAAAAAACTAAAAATTGAAAATTGAAATACACGGAATTATAGTAGTATTAATCTTATTCTGGAGACTAAATATTCTTTTAAACCCTTAAGGCATGATGAAATAAAAGTACCGCGATTCTGTCAATAGCAAGCTACATTTGTGTATTTTATGCACCTGTATGTTCTCTGGCAGTCGCCCCATTCCATTATTGTTCAAAAACCTCTTGTGAACTCCATGGCCAAGCTGGTTAAGGCATGCAACTATTAATTGCATAGTCTTGAGTTCAATCCTCACTGAGGTTAATATATTTTTTGCTTCTACTTCAATATCATTTTTTATTCACTCATATAGAACAAATATATGTGCAGATAAGCAAATATCTCATTTTCATATAGTTCGAGTAGTCATTTGTTCCGTTGATTGTTTGAAATGGTCCTTCCTGTTTCGCTGCAAGGTCGACGCTTCCTTGAATATATAAATATATTCCATATTTCTCAAGATATGGACATTTCACCGATAACATCGGTTAATAACATAGTTACAACAAAAAACATAATAGTTAGGTACCATTATTCGTCGCTGAGGGAGTATAGTAGCTATCTGACTATTTGAGTCCATTTTGATTCAAAATTAAGAAAAAAGAAGTGAAAAGAACAATTAGAAAGTATATATTCGTTACTTCCGAAAGGGACAAATAAAAGATAAGCATCACCTGTATATATATATTGCATTAAAGAACTAAGTGTAATTGGTCCATCCTAACACTTGCTAAAATCAAAGAAACAGTTACAACATACAAAAAATAATAAATTGCATATGAAACGAGATAGATGCTACGGAAACAGCTTAAAATATTTTACAGAAGGCTTCGAATACGATCTTCGAGATGTATTACAACTGCTTCTTTGGAAACACCATCTCTACCAGAAAGTATTATAACTAAATATGAAGATCAAGCAAATATCGAAAATGCCGATTGGATAAAGTATTTTAATCAAAATATTAGAAGGGATTCCCCTAAACGTGTTTTGCCAAAGTCTACCGATACCGTCCCAAAACAATCATTGCTATCTCAATTTAAACGGAAACATAGAATTATTAGTAATCTAGAAGCGTCAACAATATTCTTTGAGCAAGATGACTTTGACAAAAAATATCAATTGATGTCCAGAATGCTGAATGAAAACCAAAAGTTGGCTCCTCTAACTTTTTTATTAAAAATTATTGATCAACTCTTGAAAGGATCATATTATGAACAAATACATGAGATATATTCTTTGTACAAGGATTATCTAAATCTATTCAAGGAATCTGATATTGAATTATACCGTAATTTCCTACAACTGCTTTTGAAAGTTGAATCACTTCTCAAAAACTATGATAGTTGTGAAGCATTATTTCTAGATTACATACAAACTGGGAAACTAAGCAGAGATATCATCATAATCGGGTTAAAAGCACTTTTCGAAAATAAGAAATTTCAATTGACCAAGGAATTATATGTTCAATTTTTACAAGATGAAGAAATGTTTAATTTCACAACAAAGGAGTTATATTTTTTGATCAAAAATTTTTATAAATACAAGAACTTCTCACATATGAATTTTTTTTTCAATGTATGGAATAAATTTAAGTTTGAAGATATACCAGAAGAACTAAGAAGCACCAATATACCGTCAAATGATACGCTTTCATTGATGCATAAGATGTATCTTTTATTTGATGATTTAAATGGTTTAAGGAGGTTTCTAGGTTTGGAAATCGTCCGTTCTAGTGGCTATGAAAAATCACTTATTTTCGAATTAACTTCCTTTTACCAGGAACTTTACTCTAACAAAATGAAACAAACATTAAATCCGTCAGAGAGCATGATCATTAAAAGTGATGATTTACAATGTAGAATAAACGACTTTATTAGAAAACTGGGATCAGATCCCAAAGCTAAGACTATTTTTTACTCTTCTATATTAAGAGCGTTCACTTTTACCAATGATCTTGAAAATATTAAATCAGTGATGAAGCTAGTGTTAAATGACGACAATATATCCATATTTTGGTCTAAAAAACTAGCAAAAAGGATATGCCAATATTTTGCAAAAAATGGCTTATTTACAGAATTATTACAGTATTATAGAGAACAAAGAAAGCTTAACGAAACAATGTTAGATGTGAAAATATTTACACAATTATGGGATTGTTGTTTGAATGCATATCCGATTGTATCGAAGAAATATTACATGACACGGTTACAAAGATTATATTCAATATCAAAACGGGAGGCAGAGCTGTGCTGGTTCACAGCAACGTTAAAAAAATATTCTCAGTATTCTCGTCAACAGATAGACGCTGGTACCATAGAGAAGTTTTGTAATTTTTCAACGGAGGACAGGGAAAGACTGAGCATTATACAGAGTTGTTTACGAAAAGGTGATGTAAACGGTGCAGAGAAAATGGTTTTAGATTCTACAAGAGAAGGAGTTGTGTGCAAGTTCTCATTTTATTACACGATATTAAAGCAGAGTCTTGCAATTGGACCCAAGGCTATTGTGCTTGCTCACTTAACGGATGATATACTACGTAAAACGTTTCACTACACCCCACTGAAATTGGATATTTTATGGCTCAAATATGAAATTGAAATGGTTTGTCACAAATTTGACGACGTGGATGTCAGGCTAAGACACCGTGACCAAGCTCGGATAATTGACAGCAAGATCGCTTTATTTATAGCTAATAATCAGGCAAATCTAAATTTTCAAAACTATGTTCAAATATCCAACATTTATATGAGATTCACCTCTCACTACTTTCAGGCCAAAGTGCTACTTGACAAAGCTTATGACAGAATGAACTATAAAGATAGGTTGCAATGGTGTATGTACTATAAGACGACCCTGAGACTGTCCGCTTTGCAATGGGACCCAGAATGTTTTCTGAAAGCATTGCGGGACTGGAATGCCAATTCCAATGCAGGGTATATCGACCATGGAAGTATTAGAAGAATAAAGGGATATGTTAAGTATTTCTACAAGCATGGAGAGATGGACACGGCAATAAGCGAGAAGATCAATCGAGAAGTACGACGATTGATAAGACGCTACACATTATTCAAGAACGAAGGACTTTGTAGGGTTGAGGAATTGAGTAGATTCCTCGAAGAATGGATGGACTAGTTGTAATAATAATTTTCTCTTAGTGTATCAAGACATATATAAATAGATGTAGGTATAGATCTGCTGAACTCCGCAATTTGGAAATTTGATTGGTCGTCGAGATAACGGCAATAAGCGCGCGCATTTTTCCTCCTTCAAGTACTATAACAACACATGTTGTATTAATTTGATTTTGTTAACCATTTGCTGAAGTATTGATTACACCAAGTCTCTATTTGAAGAAGAAAAGATATAATTGATCACTACAATAGCATACAAAATGGCTAACCCACAAACTATTATCAAGAATCAAAGGATATTTCAAAGTTCGTCTAAACCATTATGGTGGAGGCATCCAAGATCCGCCTTTCTCCTATATCCATTTTATGGGTTATTGGCTGTAGCATTGATAACGCCTCTCACCTATCTTCCAAATGCCATTATGGGTATTAAGGCGAAAAAGGAAGAGTAAGCGGATGTGCTGGAGATTTTGATAACATTATTGATTTAAGAAACGTATTATAAACTTACTTGCCATGGGCCATTGTGTAATATCACTGCCCTTGATGATTATTCACTTCATTTATTTATTTAGAACATATACATTAATGAAAAAAAAACAAAAGATGTATTTATTTCTGTAAGATTCTTTTTTGTCGTTATGATATTGAAATGCTTAACATAGAATAATATATAAATTGATGTGTCCATGAATGTTTAATTAATTTCTTGGTAAATATACAAAATCTTCTGGGGTGCAAACCACAAACCATCATATCTTCAATGACAAGTTCAAGCGATTCAATACTTCCTCCTCCTCATCATCTGCAGTCCATTCAAACTTGTCATCACCATTTAAGAAATCATTTAATAATTGCTTTTGCTTCTTTGCTTGTTGAATTTTCTTTTGTTCTTCGATCTTCTTTTTCAATATATCAATTTTGGATGACGTAGTTCCTTCTTGCATTGTATTTCTCTTAATTGTTGCTGTAGCACGTTGTTTATCATCTTGATTATGTTTCTTTGGAATGACTGGGTTTGAAATTGGCTCTAGTTTCTTTTTTGAATGGTTATTGTTTACAAACTGATTTTCAATATCCTGTAGAGTCATCTTACCAGTGTTTCTCTTAGTATGAGTATTGTTCTTCTTTGGCGAAGAATGAATCGTCCTCCTATTAGTTTCTTTGTGGGGTTTGTTTTCTTCAACATCTCTAGATGGAACACCAATACGATCCATTAAGGACAGAGAAGACCAATCCTTTTCATTGTGTATAGTTGATGTGCTGTTATTTGAATGTTTCTTCGGATTACCTTTATGCTCTCTTGTCATTATTGTGAAATCTTACCCCAAAAAGAGAATAGAACAGTTTTTTTTTTATTTGAGCAATATAAAATAGCAATAGTACTCTTAAGCACGTACAGTAGTTTATATACTGTTGAAATAGAAGCACTTACTAAATCATTGATCGTTGTAGAGCTTTTCAATTTCTTTGACCTATTTTTCACTCTGCTTACGTAACTTTTGTTCTCTAACTTCACAATAATCACTCAAAAGTATAAGATCAAACCCAAATTTACAAAAAAAAAAAGATATGCTTGTGTGACACACAATTATTTCTACGGTGTCTAATGCCCATTTTTCACATTATTGCGAATTTTATAAATTAATTGACACATCCTTTTGTTTTTAAACAATAGATTACATAATGTAAGTTGCCAAGAAAATATAGCTACCTTTCCGTTACCCGTCAAGTGCCCGAGATTATTTGGCTCTTCGTCCTTTTGAAATATTGAATCTTGGAAAATTATACCAAGAATCACTTAGTCATACCCTTTAAGCGACTGCTTATTGTTCCTATTTAGTGTATAATAGTAATGGCAAGTGTGCAGATCAAGAAAAAAATAGAATTATAAGGATGCAGTTACAGAATGTAAAAGTAGATTTTACGATCTCGGATGATGAGGAAGATGCGGGGACAGATCTCCCCTTACCCACATTATTATCATCTTCACCAATGAAAAATTCAAACTTTTCTGATTCAGCTGCTAATCTAGATGAAGAAGTTGAGGATGATGAACAAGTACCGACTACACAATTACAACGTATTAGTAAAGAATATTTAAAACCGAATGTGGGATTAATTCTCCTTATATTTTCCCAACTTTTCAATTCATTAATGGTTACTTCGACAAAGGTGCTAGAGACAGATCCAGAAGATAAGAAAAATGGTACATCTATCAACCCCTTCCAGATATTGCTAGTACGAATGGCGATTACTTATATTGGTACTCTAATTTACATGTATTTAAATCGCAGTACCATAGAGTACGTACCATTTGGTAATCCTGAAGTAAGGGTATGGTTAATTGTAAGAGGTTGTGTTGGCTTCTGGGGGGTCTTCGGTATGTATTTCTCATTAATGTATTTGAGTATTAGTGATGCCGTCCTGATTACTTTCTTATCACCTACGGTGACAATCATATTGGCATGGATTATATTAAGAGAAAGGTTCACTAAGACTGAAGCCGCTGGTGCCTTAGTGTCATTATTAGGTGTCGTCTTGATCGTCCGTCCCACTTTTTTATTTGGTACAGGGTTGCCTAATCCGACAGATGTAGAATTAGATGTGGATTTGAATCCCATGGTTGAGGAAGCTGAATCTTCTAACTCCACTGACCGATTAATTGCATCTACTATTGGATTATGTGGTGTTCTTGGCATGAGCAGCGTCTATATCATTATTAGATACATTGGTAAAAGAGCACATGCCATTATGAGTGTCAGTTATTTTTCATTGATTACCCTAATCATTTCTGTGATATGTATAACTGTGATGCCATCAATGAAGTTATGTTTTCCTCATTCGTTAAAACAATGGCTCTTGTTTGCGAATTTGGGATTTTGTGGATTTTTCTTCCAATTATTATTAACTTTGGGTATTCAAAAGGAACGTGCGGGGAGGGGATCATTGATGCAATATACACAATTGGTGTATGCGATTTTCTGGGATGTAACGTTGTATAAAAATTGGCCTAGCGTATGGTCGTGGTGCGGTATGATCATCATTATTGGTAGTACGCTAACAGTTATAAGATTGAAACCTAAACAAAAGGAAATCATGGTAGTAGATGAAGAATCGACTCCAATGCCACCTGGGATTGATAGAGAGTCTCCAAGTGCATTCAACTTGGAGGACTTCCCAAGTCGTGATAAGCTTTCAAACAGTACAGCAAGCATCCCTGTAGCTACACACAGGTGATAATAATGACGATAACGATAGTCAAGATAGTGATTTATTATAATTAACTTTTACAGAACTATATGTGTTTTTAGACAGTATTAAAAGTCTTGTGTTTTAAAGACAAATTTTCTTATGCCGTGTCTGAATGTCACAATAAAAAAAAATTGTGGCAAAATTAGGGATACGATAAAATAAAGTACAAACAATACAATGATACTTCCTTTTGAATAAGATATATTAGAGGGAGGATATGTACGGTCGAGAAATGAAACTGTTGAAATACTTCACCTCTAACCTCACATATGGTTCATTATGTTTGCAAAGATACCAAAACAATGCAGTATCTTGCCTTCCAATAAGATCGACTAAACCGACGGAACATGCAAAGGATACTGATGACAGACGATTTCGAAAAAACTTCTCGAATTTTAAGATGTGGTATGAACTAAATATCAAAGAGAAACAGAATTTTATAAAGGAATTTGTTAAGAATTATAAATTGCAGTACCCTGGTTCAAAGACGAATGTTTCCTTGAAAGGTTTGGCAATGGGAATGGATGAATATCATGATTCGCCCTCTGTGTTTGGAATATTTTATAATGATATTTTGATAAATGCGTGCAAAACTGATTATCAAGGACAAATTGATGGATTTCTCGAGAACAGATTTGCACATAAAAGTTTTAAAAGACTGCTAGTTGGAAGGCGAAAGGAAAAAATGTAGTGATAGTTCGTAAAGTTTTATTGAATTAGATTAAAGTTTAGATAAATATAATATAAATTATTCTAATCATTTTTTGCGTTAAAAAATGTTTGTTACACATTTTCTTTCTACAGCAAAAATGCGACCGCACCAGCGATGGCGACACCCACCATACCTGCACCAGCAGCGTTATTTACACCACCTAAAGCGATAGCAGCATTTGAACTGGAAGTATTAGAACTATTTGAGTTATTAGCGGCACTGACTAAGCCAACAAAGGAAATAGATGACATTAAAATAGCGGAAACTTTCATTATAATTGTTTGAATTAATATAGTTTTTTTTTGCCTATGTTGTAAGATAATTGGGATTAATTCCTTAATAATTTTATACTCCTAAAACAAAAACAGAAAAAAGAAGACACGCTAACTGACAGATATATGAAATTGAAAATTTTATCGATGCTTTATATAAATTTTTTTCAAGTTAAGATTGCTGCTTCATATTACCCCTTGCCCAGATCTTTTGTTGGCCTGCGAGCTAACTCCGCTTCAACCTTATAAGCTAGTCATTGAGGGTTACGATATGAACGGAAATAGAATGCCCCTTTGGATGTAAGATGGAAATGCAAATCCTGTTTCATTGCTCTCATCGCTGCATTGAAAAATTAGTCTATTATCCCTTTCACGAGATGTAAGGGATGTGTCTGCCGAGAAAACGTCGCACTAAAAACTCCATTCCTGCCCGCACTGTGGCCATTTCGGTTAATTAGTGTTTCCTCTTCGGGCCGCCATTGTACAAGAGGGATTCGTTATGGGTACCCACAGTCATCTATGGACATGTTGAGGAAGACATAATATTCTGTATTAGAAGAGATAAAAACAACTAAATATAAAGAAGAAGAAGTAATTAAAAAAAAAACTACCGTGCAAATGATTAGCATGTTCCTCTGTAATTTCTTGAAGTCCTCTGTTTTAACTCAGGATTGGGTTCTGTGTCCGTTTCTGGCGACGCTAATGCTAAAAGCATAGCATATATAAAGTCCCGCTTGCTCTCTGCTGTCCCCTCCAAATTTTCAACTTCTGTAGATACTTGTCTGTAACTGTATAGCAACTTGGTGACAATGTTTTCAATGTCGACAAGTAGCATTTGTGCTAAATCTATCTTCATTTCACTTCTAAAGACAACTCTCAAAACTTCATGTTTATCAGAACCATCCGTAGATTTGGGTAACGGGTAATTAGGGACTATCCATCCCCTATTTCTTAGCATGGATGAAATCATAGCCTGTGGAATTTCTGGAAAGTTCTCGTGGAATTTCTCGGATAATTTGAATGCCACTAATGGTATGCCAGGTACATATGATTGTGTATTTTCCCAATAATCTGAAATACTGTCGGGAATGCCACCATCCGAAATACGTTTATGAGAGCTGCTAACTATATCAAAATACCCTGGCATTTTTTTACTTGTTAGCAAACTATAAGCAAACACTCTTGAGACGAAAAGAGATTTCTTGAATAAAGCTTTATATCCAGCTAAGCCCATAGAAACAAAATTAAAATACTGATGAACCACTTGGAACCCAGGTCTGGAGAAATTCAAACCAAAAGTCTCTTCAATACCACCCAAATATTTCAATCTGAACCTTAATTCATTCGCCAAAAAATGATCATCTTTCCAAAGAACCCAACCTAAACCAGGGGTAGTTAACCCAAATTTATGACTGCTTGTATTAATACTCACCACACGAGGATGGTTAAACCCCCATCTTTGTAACCCATATTTTTTCATATGTTCGGAATAGAATGAGAGAGGAACAATAAAACCACCTGAAGCACCATCTACATGGATTGGAATCTTTGTGTTACTCCAATCAGGGTTTTGATTTTCAATCTCACTTAATACTTCAGCGACTTCTTCCACATTTTCCAAGTGTCCGGTATATGTAGTACCCAAAATGACAAAACATCCAATAGTATTTTCATCCACATAGTCCCATAAAGATTTAGGATCCAGCATGTGATGAGATTTGGCAGAGACTGGAACTAATCTACATTCGACCTCAAAATAGCGTGCAAACTTTTCCAATGCCACTTGGCAAGCAGAGCTCATAATAATATTTGGTTTAGAAATATCTTTGTTGGCATTTTTCATCTTATGTTCCCATTTTTTCTTCATTGCAAGACCACCGAGCATGATGGCTTCACTAGAACCTGTAGTGGCACAGCCAATTGGTTCCATATCCGGGCCACACTTCCATAATTGTGCCAACATGGAAATACAACGCTGTGTCAACTCAATTAACTGTGGATATTCGTCATTATCTGCTAAATTCTTGTTGATATTTTCATTAATCAACCGATTAGCAACTTCGGTTGTAGTAGTATTAACAAAGCTAGCCAAATTCAGATGTGGGTTACCGTCTAAGTTTAGTTCATTGTGAACCAGTTCATAAGCTAGTTCTTCTGGCAATCCTTGTTTGGGGATGGAATATCTATCAGCTAAAGTAGTTTGGGATTGATCTAACGTAGTAGAGTTCGTGAATGACAGTTTCTGTAATTGTGATGGTAATAATCTTATATCTTCTAAACCAACAACCTCAGGACGAGTTTCGATACCTTGGGACACATTTTGTTCTTTCTCCTTGTGAGCATAAAAAGATCTTGGTTTCTTTTGATTTTTGGAATGTTTGTAAAGCATTTTGTAAATCAATTCACTATTTTAAATCACTACCGAATTGTAATGTAATGTTCTGCGTTTCCAAAGAGAATTCCAACAAGTGATCTTATCTCTTTTTATCCCCCTTAAGTATTTATATTGTTGCTGTCATTATGCGCACGCCGTATATCAAAGGGGAAGCGAAAAATCAGCCAAGTGCGGGAAAAATTGGTTTGACACACTATCATGGCACTTTTAGAATAGAGTAGAATAGATTGGATTGTATTAGAGTATTTCAATGTTTTGGTATATATCGTATATACGGGATGCTGTTCGTGTTATGATATGTTATGTTATGTCAGTGGCTATCGTTATATAGCTTCATCATCTGTACGTTCGAATCTCATATACAATAATTGATAATCTTCCAAATCATAAATAATGCTATCCTTCTTTTCAAAATTGGTTCCTTGTTTGACTATATTCATCAATTTAGCAAATGACTCGTTGGACATTTCCTTAGAAAAGAACGTCAGACAGAATTCTTTTGGTTGGAATACATTCAAGACATGTTTCAATACTTGCACATTGTCTTGTTCACCACTTGACACATGACTAACAGGAACATTGCTTTCAAATGACGCATAAGACCAACCTTTTTCTGGCGTAACATGTAAAGTATAGTAATATTCATCATCCATGACCACATTGGAAGAGTACCCACATGGAGTAAAAGCAAATGCATCATGATTAAATGAAACGTCTTTCACGTTGTTGTAAATTTTATCCAAACCTGATTTTTTCGTTATGTTGTAACCTAACAGATGACCTTCATCATCTGCATCACCTGCATTATTATTGTTGTTCGTTGTAAGTTCTGGCTTGAAATCTTTCAATTCACGATTACAAACAAATTGTTGTGCACAACTTGGATTCAATCCAGTCATCAGGATTTCCAAAGTTTCATCATTATATTCTTCTGGATTTTGTGAACTTCCAGAAGCAGTAACCATGGCCTTATTGGTATCAGTAACATATAAGTTCCAATGATTTCCCTCATTACTTCTACCCACTAAGTAACTTCTACCATTTTCAAAAAATTTATTTAAATAGTCAATTTCATCAGACCAGTTCTTATGAATGGAACGTTGCTTAGTAGGGAACATAAAGCAGCGTCTTGAATAAAACACTTTGAATGGTTCATACTTCCCATCATCATTTTTAAAATCCCAACCTAATTCCTCCTTTACGATCTTGAATAATTCTTCCAAACAAAATAATGTAGTGGTTGTACCACATGTCTTTAGAGTAATCTTATGATCATAAACAAATAACGAAGATTCACTTAACAGAAAAGCATCTACCATCTTTGTAGATTTAATAGATAATACTTCACATTGAACTAATTTTAAAATGGCAACCCACTTCTCCACGTTCATTGATCGCAATGTCTTGGCATGATCACCAATCTTAGCTATAGTTGGATAAAACCATATTTCTAACAGTTTTTCAGGACCTTCAAAAGCTTCCGTAGAATCTAAAGTGGCAGAAAGTTGATGATCAATGTAGGAATGATTAGTTAACTCCTTAATGGAAATTGTCATATTTTTTTAGTAATAATGATGAGATGAGCAGCAGAAGATAAAGATGATTTGTGTACGTGCAATCAATTCATATAGGTGATAAAATATTAGAAACTTGTAATATTCCAACTGGCTTGTTTAAATGGTCCCAAGTTTAAAGAAATCTAAATGAGATTTGAAGTTGCTTCTTTCGAGAGTTTTTGAATACATTATCTTATTCCTTCCAATAGGTGGATGGAAATTTTTTAGCGTTCAAAATTTGCGCATGCAAAAATTTTCCAAATTCCATCATCTGAGAATTTACCTGTATACTTGTAGTCTGGATAGAGGGTCAGTTTGTGAATGAGCACCAAATCCCATTGGTATCCAGTATAATCCTTGCAATTGGAATATATTCACAACCTGATGAAAATAATATAGCATCTGGTAATGCCACGGAAGACATTTTGTTAGTTTTCGAGATCATTCACTTCCCACAGATGTAGCCATGTAGTTTATGATTAAATTAATATGATCATTTAAAGTTGTTGTTCTTTGAAAGGAAACTCTATCAAGAGTTTCAACTTTTTCCACCCAAATAGGACATAAATGATTAGAACATATATTTTAGAGGCACAACAGCTCCAAATAATCTCTTGACCGTAAAAACAGTTACAAGTGCCATGTTGAAAAACTTTCTTGCAAATAATCTTGTCTTTAGGATCCATTCAAATAACCATTTCATTCATCATAATATGGAGTTTGTGCCATTTAATTCATAATTTATGAGCACTTCCAGACCATTCGAGCCTTGCTCGCGATAAATATTTTGGTTTAGCCGAAGAGGTGGTAAAAGTTTATAACAATACGTAATTTTTTCAATATCAAATATCCACGAAGAACTATTACCACCATCTTTATAGAACGTTGGTCATAAAACTAATTGTAGCTCTACATAATGTCATTTGGTGGTGTTAATACTTTCCAGCAATATCATACAGATTATGCTCTGGGACATAATGACGTTAGGATTACTCTAAATTATTTTGATGGTATACCTGAGTCCGATTTACTGAACTCTTTAGCATCAAACGATTTGAAATTAATCTTTAAGTCTTTTTTAAAAAGAGATGATACTACTAAGGAGAAGGCATTGAATGATTTATTGAAGCTGCTCGGAGATTTCCAACAGAATGAACATTTATTTAATGATGACATATTTACCCTTTGCTGGTCCCAAGTGTATGCTAAATTGGTATCGAATGAATCCAAGCCAATAAGACTTCAATCCCATCAAATCACAATAGCACTAATTAGATTACTAAAAAAACAAATATCAAGATTTTTGAAAGATTTGATACCCTTTGTTCTATTAGGAATATGCGATATCGACACAGCTGTAAGTAAAGCATGTACAACTGAATTAAACAATTGTTTTGATAACAATTCGGAAAGGACTAATGCTTTATGGAGTTTGTTTCAAAAAGAAATACTGGAGTTGGTAAAAGAAATTATCATCGTAGAAGATAAAGATACATTATCAGATGAACGTTATGTGCCAAAGGAAGAATTAGAATTAAAATACAATAGGATGTTTACATCCGCAATATATTTACTATCCACTACATTACAAGAAGATAATAATATGAAACAACAGAAAGATATTTATAAAGTGATCTTATCTGAGGATTCCAAACTCTGGAAATCGTTGAGTTTGAAGACTACCCATAATTTGAAAACGTTTGAAGCATTGTTATTGTTAATCCAAATCGTATTTGCTAAAGGGTTTCTATCATCACGTAAAGAAATACTGAAAACAATTAGCAAGAAATTGTTTAAAGCGTTACCTAATATACAAAAAAATATAATGAAGTATTCAGCCGTTATCCCATTAACTATTGATACATTTACCATGATATCCGATTTTAGGAATGGAAGAGTTTGGTCATATGAAAAGACAGCAAAGGAGAAATTTTTAAACTTCTTGTCTGTTGCATGCACTAATCCGGTTCCTGGGTTCTTTAAAGCACTCTACAATTTGTGTTCAAAAATTAAAGAATTTGAAATTTTTGATTTTAAAACAGAATTGATTCCAATATGGCGTAAGTCGGTGAGGTCTTTAAATGAAAAAGCATTCCTTGGTAGATTCGGTTCCCAGCTTATTGTAGAATGCTGGACTTATTATGTATTAACCGTTGATGAATTAAGAGTAGACGATGTTCAAGCCATTTTACAGTCAGATATTACAGCAACCCTGGGAAATGGCTTTGCATTGTCTGAATATCCAAAACTAAAGGAAATATGGGGTCCAAAGGTAAATACCAATTTAATCGTACAGGACATTGAAGTTTACCTAAATCTCGACCAAATTTTGAAAAATAAGGAGCCCAAGCACCTGTTAGACAATCTGGTTCAAATTTTGGTTGCAGTTTCGACAGATGAAGATGTTTTAGCTAGTTTAGCAGATTTTCTATTTCAGATTATTGATAAAGACCCATCAAAAGCGGTCGAGGACCATAAGGATGTATTTGATCTTTACACATATTTTATAAAGAGCAATATAAAGCCACTATCTGGAGAAATCAGTAAGCTAATATATGAATTACCTACATGGTTGGAAGTGGATTCATATGACACCTTTGCAAACTTGATTGTCGTGTATTCTAATTCTGAACTTCTCCAATCTAATGAAGACGCAATATCCTCTATTATTGACTTCTTTTTGGCAACCTTTTCTTCAGATGTTCCAAAGAATGCTGCTATAAAAACCTTAAACCTACTGAATGATCAAGTTTTCCAAGAAATATTAAAAGATGAGACTCTCGCTTGTTCCCAATTTATAGACGAATATTTAAAGACTTACAATTATAGTGATAATGATGATTTATTGCAGGGTCAAATTATTAATGCCAAAAATATTAAATTGTTGTTTGAAACATCAAGAGAATTTGATAGAATTGAAACGTTTTGTAATAATTTACCAAGATTATCTGCCTCAGTTACAGAGAGCCTATTTGAAGCATCGGATATGATTGAAAAATCATTTTTTACTCTTTCTGAAGAGGCACAGAAAATCACCTTTGAAGAGTTCAAACCATATATTGAGCATAATTCAAAAATCGCAAATCATTTTGCTATCTCGATCCTTGATCATGTCAGGGAAAGTTTCAAAGCAGGTGAAAACACACATTATTTGAACTATGCTGTTGATTTACTTACTGTTAATCCATCGATGGTAATTCACTTTATCCCAGCAAATGTTGCATCCACATTCGGTAAATACGTTCCATTCCTTGATTATAGAATATCATTGGTCAATATATTTAATGTCGATACCCATATTTTCCCTACCGAGACCAAACAAATGAACTTGAAACAATCTGAAAAATTAATCCGTCATGCATTATTTATAGACGAATTGGTAGATAAAATACCACAATTTTTGACTGGCAATGCAACATTATTTCTGACAATGGCTTCAGAACTAGCTTCAGATTATAACTGTTTGTCCGCAAAGCCTAATGATGAATTTTTGTCTTTTAAGCACACCTTTTTAAAATTAAACGATTATAGTTTCGATGTTAAGGAATTCTTTGATATCACATTATCTTCTGAATTTTCCAGCGATTATTCGCCAACTTTGCAAATTTTGACATCAAATGAAGATATTATTTCTGTATTCTTTTATAAAGCGCGTATCCTACGCAAAATGCTGCTGAACAAGCTTGATTGCGTATCTGCCAAGACTCTTACTGATATTATACCGTCAATTCAAAAATATATCGCCACTGCCATAAGGGTTAAAAGCACCTCGGATGTTACATATTTGAAAATATCTATACTTCTGTCATCTTTAGAGAAGATTAACTCTTCAGATTCTCTAACAAAATTAAGAACGTTGTTGGCTTCAGAATGTATTGGTGTGCGTGAAACAGAACTTACTACGAAGACATATAAGATAATTTTACTTTTGGTAACTATGTTAAAAAATTCAGCTATTTCTGATGATTTTGTCCCAATTGCGCCTCAAAGATTAAACATGATTTTAACTTCCATCGATAAATGGTTGGATAGTGATATTTCTTATGAACCTGAATTTAGTGTTGTTCGTATAAGTTTAATGAAGTTATTGATAACTCTTTTAAAGTATCCGAGTGTGAGACACGCAACTACTGCTATTTTTACCGTCGCAGAGAGATTATTAAAAGATTCTTTATCAATGTGCCAATTGGATGATACAACTTATCTATTGGAACTTCGTCAATATTGCTTGGAATTATATGATCAAGTAGTAACTCAAAAGGACTTATTAGAATCACCAGAGGAACTCGAAAGTGATGTTTTAGAATTATGCTTCATCAAATTCCCCTTTGAGGCTAATAACCAACTTTCAATGATCTTTTGCCGTTCATTATTGCAATCAATTAAAGGTATGCGTACGGAAAATTTCGAGCCATATTATGAACAACTCATGGAAATAGTATTACTAGATTTTGAGGAGGGAAACATTAGTAGTATGCGGGTTGTTATGTATTTGTTGGAAAAGGTAATTCATGAAAGACAACAAAGAGCTGTCATAGAATATGAGTTTAAAGGTAAGGAGCAAACTCCGCAACAGGGAGAGAATAACTTAAATGATGGCGCTGATTTATATAAAAATGAATATAAATTGCCAACGATACTAATAGAAAGACTGGTTAATAACTTTCCACAAGAGTATTTAGAATATGATAATAAAGGTACTTTTCTACAGTATCTATGGCAATGGCACTTAGTATTTGCCTTCTTCAAAGGGGTATCATACAATATGCGTCAACTATACATTGAACAATTGAACGATGAAAATTTAGTTAATAACATGTTTGATTTTATTTCTGATCAAATAGATTTCCAAGATATTGAATTCTGGAGGCAAGAAGGTCCGACTTTTATTTCAAATTATGACATTTCTGGAACAGAATTTGCCCCATATCAAGAAGAGATATATTTGGAATGTAGAAGATTGTTAGGAAACTCCTTATATGAGCTTTTCAATAATGTTGGATCTTTGACTAACAAGTGGTGGTTAAATATTAAGGATAAAAGTTTAAAGAAGAAAATCGAAGACTTTGTCTCAGAATTTGTCTCACCTATTCTAATATCACATGAGATCGATGAAATATCTGCGAAGAAGTCACGTTTAACTGATAAGGATGATGCATTAACTATTAAGATAAATGAAAAGAATAACGAAGTAAAAGCCAGTTACTTAATCGACGAACAAAAGTTAGAGGTATCCTTTAAACTCCCAACAAACTATCCATTGACAAATGTACAAGTTATTGGTGGACCACGTGTAGGGATAAACGAACAAAAATGGAAGCATTGGCTCATGTCAACGCAGCACATTATTACTGCCATGAATGGGTCTGTATTGGACTCGCTAGATCTATTCAGTAAGAATGTCAACTTACAATTTTCGGGCTTTGAAGAGTGTGCTATCTGCTATTCCATTTTACATGCAGTTGATAGGAAACTTCCAACCAAGACATGTCCAACCTGTAAAAACAAATTTCATGGTGCCTGCCTGTATAAATGGTTTAGATCTTCCGGTAATAACACATGTCCACTGTGTCGTAGCGAGATAGCTTTACGTAGATAGTGCATATGTAGTTTATTTAATCATAGATAATTGGATATGTGTAGGCATATTTCACCCATATGTACAATTTAACCATCGCACATGTGTTTGCTATTATGCTTTTTAATCAGTAATTATTGCCCATTTTTACGCGTGCGTTAAGTAGTGCATTTATATCCGTCGGGTTTAAGTTCGACGTTGGAAAATGTATCACACAGCCAAGCGAGTTGATTGATTTCTTGTATATATGACAAAAGACATATTGATTTGCTAATCATTTATTGTTCCAATACGTCTTCGAAACATTTGACGGTTCCCTTAATAATATTTGTAACTTTGTTTTTGATCTTTGGCTGACAGATCATTTCAACCATGAGGCTTATTTCGAAGAGAAGAATCAGATTTATAATTTACCTTGTCTTTGCCACAGCGGCGGTGTATTTGTTGACGAAAGGTATAGTTCAATTTCAATTAAACGGTGAAATTAAATATTACAAACATTTCTTCAAGCAGAAAAGAGACAAACTTCAAGATATATATAACCCACTGGATATCAAACAAATACCGGAAGAAGTTATAGACGAACTGTACGAGGCAAGTTTAGAAAAGAGTGAAAAGAAAAATAAACCAATCAATTGGTCCAAATTTGCCTACGTTAACTACGTTACTGATGCTGCATATCTATGTAATACATTAATACTGTTTAACAAATTGAAATCTGAGTATGGTACTCAGGCAAAGTTGTTGTTACTGATATCAAATGAATTGGTAGATTCAGAACGTTCAAGTAACATTGATTTAATAAACCAGTTATTAGAGAAAATACGTCTTATTGATGATGAACAGATTGTGATTAAATTCATAGACAATATTGTAAAACCATTAGATTATACTCCATGGAATGAAAGCCTAACTAAACTGTTAGTATTCAATCAAACGGATTATGAGCGTGTTGTTTATCTGGATAATGATGCAGTATTAAGGGATAACTTAGATGAACTGTTTTTCATTCCAGATTATATCAAATTTGCAGCACCTGTTACTTATTGGTTCTTATCTGAAGAAGATATTGGAAAGGCATACCACTCTTTAAAATATGATGAAAAAGTTTCTATTAATTTGAACACATATATCAAGAAATTAATTCCTAGAATCAAAAATAATCAGATGATATATAATCATCTACCAATGTTACCTCCATCATTATATTTACATTCTGAAAATGTTGCCAAAGAGATCATCAGTTCTACTTCCTCTGCATCACCATTATTTGATTTCCATACTGGGAGGAAATCAGGTAAAGTTAAGTTTGCATCTAATTTAATGGTCATTAAACCATCTTTTGAAACTTTTCAAAGAATTGTGGACACTGAATTACCTAAAGTAGTCATGAAGAAAGAGAAATATGATATGGATTTAATTAATGAAGAATTATATTCTCTCAAAAAGATCATATATAATCAATTTCAATTATTTAGAAAGATGAAACAAGCTTTCAAACCGGAAGTTTTGATCTTGCCATTTGGGAGATACGGACTTTTGACTGGTTCATTGAGGAATAGAAATCATTATTCAATGTTGGTAAATGATGTCTTGGGATATAAACGATTGAATGAAAATGGTCAAGATATTCCTGAAGATTTGGAAGATACTGTGTCGGGATCAAGGTACATCCATTTTTCAGATTTCCCATTGGGTAAACCATGGAATTATGCTTCAATTGATGAGGTAGAATGTAATGTTGATGAAAAACAATCAAAGGGTATAGAATTGGATCATAAATCTTGTAATATTTGGAATGGTGTCTATGAATCTTATTTAAATGATAGAAGAATCTGTGAACTTTAGAAGAAGTAGAAAAAAGAAGATAAAACGGACCTTCTTGTTTTATTATTTATTGATACGTTATTTGTACTTGTAATGTTAGCTTAAACCTCAATCGCAGTTATGGATTAAACTATGTTATAGTAACTGATGAATCAACCAAACCCCAGAAACATTACTGTCGTCAAGTTTTACCACGAACAGCGGGTAACCAGTTCGAAAAAGAAAAATTTTTGAGCTTTATAAGAGGTTAAAAGTTGGATCTTTAAAGACTTGTATCTCGTATGCTGTTCCGATATAAAACAAAAAAAAATACAACTATTGATGGAATTCTAACCCGTTTGATTGAAACATTATTAATTATTTCCTCCTTTTTCCACTTTTCAAGATACTGAATAGTTTTACAGCTAAAAAGTTTTTACTTTTCTTTAAATGATCACTGTCACTTCAATCTATTTGGTACTTCTTTCGAGAAGTGGATCATAGTAATTTTTTTTTTAAAGGAAACCTTATGTTAATTTATGGTATTCGCTTATTATATTTTGTTTTTCTAATGTTTCTTTTTTGTTTACTAAGATTACATTTCGCTGGGCAAAAAAAATTTCTTTGAGTTTTTCAAATTAGTTTAAGTTCTAGTTGATAATTTTCTGTGTCCATTTGAGATAGTCTCATACGTTTCATTTCCATATAGTATGCTATTTCAAATCGGGCAAATTTAAGGTTAATTATAGGAATGAATTTTCAGGGGACGGACTGGAAAATATTAGTATGAGCAAGTTATTGGCATCTGTGAATTGTTTTGCATTCTGCTTTCTTTGAAAAAAAAAATTGTGGTTTTTGATTGTTTTTGGGAGAGTTATTACTTAATTTTCTATTAAGTAATTTTTTTTTTTGCAAAGGGGAAGAAATGAAAGAATTAATTTGTTTCAATTCGAATGGAATTTTAGTTTATTGATATCATAGAATTAAAATCCCTTTTAATCGCTCATCTATTGTTTATTTCTATTGCAAGAATTAAGTTGATAATAGTATGTAGTTTCATACCAGGGAGAAATATTTTTATCCTATCTTGATAAATTAATTAATGCTTGTGTTTGGATATTAGATTATATATGTGTAGCTAATAATATTAAATGTTTGTTGGAAATGTACATGCATATTCAGGCATAGATTCTGTCCACTTCATCTCTGACAGCGTCCAAGATGTCCTTTCTCTTTAATTTTTGAGCTGATGTGACGTACCCATTTTCTGGAGTCCATTCATCAGGGAAGATGACTACACCTTGTAATAATTCAATACCATTTAAACCTTGGCTTTTACCAGTTTTCAACATATCATCACAGATCAATTGTTGTAATTTCTTGCTGTGTATATGAGATTCCACTTCGTCACCCTTCTTCATTATACCATTTTTCACAGCTAAAGTGGCAAGGGGACCCAAATTGGGTACTATGATACCTACAGGTTTCACTTGAGTTTCGTCTGCATAGACACAAATGTTTTGTACGTATTGGTTTGATCTATATCGAGATTCTAACTTTTCTAAGGCAATATATTCACCGTTTAAAGTTTTTACCAAATTTTTCTTTCTATCAATGATTCTTACTTGCCCCTTTTCAGTCCATTCAGCAATATCACCAGTCTTAAACCATCCATCTTGCGTTAATGCGTTCTTAGTTTCTTCTGGGTTCTTATAATATTCTGGCATTACTGGGGTACCCTTTAACCATAGTTCCCCCTGGTTATTCTTTGCGAAATAGCCCAATTCTTCACAATCAACCAATTTTGCAGTAATTGCACCTGCTAAATCACCTGTGACACCATATTCGAAACGATCTGGCTGTAACACTGCGGCACATGCGACCGTTTCAGTTAACCCGTAGCCTATTAACATTGGACATAGTAGGACAGATAAGAATTCTTGAGTGTCTTTACTAATTGGAGACCCCCCATTTAGTACAATTCTCAATTGACCACCTGTTGCTTGTTTCACTTTCTTGAAGATCACATTTGCTAAGAGATTACCACCTGGATATCCATTATTTTTGGCTTTGTAAGCAAACCAGAAAATCTTTTGTGTTATACTTGGTAATTTATTCACTTGCGCCAGGATTCCCTTTCTGACTGTTTCCCAAACGGCGGCGACACCGACCATGATAGTTGGTTTAAATTCTATTAAATCACCTTGACAATTACGTGTTGATGCGTTTGTCAACGTTTTCACGTTGGCATAACCTATCACAGCACCCCAAAAGAAACATTCCAATTCGAATACCATTTCAAAGATGTGTGCCAATGGTAAGAATGCGATGACACGATCTGTATTTTTCACTTCAGGGTACACGGTTAGGCCGACACCTGCGACACCTGCGACGACGTTAGCATGTTTTAATACGACACCCTTTGGATCACCAGTGGAGCCCGAAGTGTACATTATACATGATAGGGATTCAGGTTTTGGTGGATGTGGGTCAATTTCATCTTTCAATTGTTCACCCAATTTTAGTAATTGGTCAAATGAATATATTTGGATGTCAGGTCTCAATCTTTTAATTTCCTCGACTGCAGTTTGAGCGTCCTGGTAGAATTTACCATTTTGTCTCTTGTCACTCTTAGAAATTTCATCCTTATGAATAATGTATTTCAATTGTGTAGCCTCTTGGACAGGGTTAATCAATTTTTGCAACAATTCGTTGTCGGTAAAGATAGCCTTTGTGCCCGTTTGAGTCATTGAATGGATTAAGCCACTTTCACCGAGGGTATCGTAAGCGGTCACGACGGGGATAGACTGTGATTGAGCGCCCAAGAACAATTTCATCCATTTATGTGAAGTGGATGCAAACAAATGTAGTTTATCATCTGAATCAGGTTGCAAGCCGATTTTCACTAGGCCTCTACCCAAATCGTGCATTATTTGAGTCAATTCGTTGTAGGTATTATATTTGTATGGGGACATTTCGTAGTAGAACCATTTTTTTTCCACTTGGATATCCTTACCGTCGATTTTCTTTGTTATGGTCTTCTTTTCTACATGGATGTCTATGATGTCTCTCCAAGACATTGCTTGACGAGATCCATTTTTGTTAAAACATTCCATTGCGAACTCATAGACTGTGTCGCATGTCATTCCTATTGGTCTCTGTAACGGTTTCTTGGCTACTCTATTATTTCTTCTTGGAGCCGTTTCATGTTTGTTCAATGGTTTGCCGACTTCGACAGAGTATTGAGCCATTGCTATTTTTTGTTTGTTTGTTTTTTTATGCTAATTAATTAATACAGTGCAGTACAGTACAGTACAGTCTATTATAATTTTGAAAACCGAACTATAGAATCAAAAATTCGATGCGAGAGTTTAAAAAAGAAATTGAGAGGTTTAAATACCTGTAAGTTATCCTTTCTTTCTTTGATGTTTAAGTGTGGACCCCTCTTTGCCGTGGATGAGATATATATCTATATACAGACAGCTCAATGATTGAAGGAGTGCGTAATTGAGATTCAAGAGTAGGAAACCGAGTGAAGTGGTGATGCGCAAGGTGTTATATAATCCAATTCGATCTAGTTCAGTTCCAACCAACTGGATGTGTTTTTGTTGTGGTTGCAATACAAAAAAAAACAAAAAACAATGCAGTGCAGTGCAACACAGCGACTGCGATTCCCAACAAAAACAAAAAAACAACGGGCGGTTAAATTCAATGGGACGCTGTGCAGTTGTTGGGAATTCGCTTATTTTATTATATCCGTTGAGAGACGGCCGTTGGGACGCGCCGTGGTTCGCGACCTGGTTCGACCGGTTCTTTAAATCCGTGTGAAATTCAACAAAAAAACAAAAAAAACAAAAAAAAAATGAAAAATGAAAAATGAAAAAAAAACGCAGGGGAATAGATAGATAGCATTGGAATTATATACCAGAACCCACCACTTTTCAGAACCACTGTATGTATGTTTGGTCCACCTCGGTACAGAAAGCATGCATTTGCCCTTCGGAAACAGTAGCAAGAGGGAAATCCCAAACACAAGAACAGCAAGACAACTGTGCTGGGACTCCAGAGACGAGTATTTCACGTGTCTCGACAAGATCAACGTCTTGGACGGTAACGATCCGAGCAAACAGAGGGAAATAGACAAGAATTGTAAGGCAGAGTCTACCAGTTTCAACCAGAATTGCGCCACCAGCTGGATAAACTACTTCAAGGAGAAAAGGGTGCTGGATTACAAGCGTGCTCAGGTGTTACAACAAGCGGAGCAGAAAAACAACAAGGTATAAGTCTCCCCTTTGTTTCGTATCATGTACCATATATAATTTGGTCTAATATATAATATTCTATGTGATTTGTCGTTGCTGTCTCCCTCTTGGGCCGGGGGAACTGGGAAAAACTCCCGGAGTTTTTCCCCCCTTTTGTCCTCTTCGACAACGCCGCACCTGCATGGCTCCACGCCTGTCAAAGAGCCCCCCTGGTGCTCCTTGAGCAGACAAATAGCCTCGCTCGGAGTTTCGTGCTGTGCATGTGTGTCTGCATGCGTAGATCTGCGATTATGCACTCCCAAATCTCGTTAATCAAGGATTGTCCCAGGGAGTCGCCACTCCTTTGTCCCTCCATTTGTCTTTGTTCAAATCTCCGAGGTGTCCCCCCCCCCCCCCTGGGTCAAGACAAAGACCCCATTCAGACATATATAAACTTCAGCAATCCGTACTCTTCGTTCATTGGAGAATAGCGTTCTCTTTCGACCCCCCCCCCCCTTCTTCACATATCATGTCATATTGTCTGATTGACTCGGCGGCTCCTTTCCCTATTTCCTCGAGTATCAAAACATATATAAACATGCAAGGATTACTCAGTTGACTCTAGAACGAATTCATTTTCCTTCTTCGGTTTTTTTTTCTGCTCTCATTCTTGAGTTTCACTTTTGTTTTTCCCCTCCTCCCTCTCTTAAACACTCAATAAAAAAATATCTAGTTATCAAAAATAGTTATAACAAAAGTTTTTCTTTTAATAATAAAGTTCGAGTAAATGTCTGCATTCTCAGAAGTTATAAAAAGTTCCGGTAATCGTGCCATTAATACAAACCCACCAAATGGGTTGGATTTCCATATAACAAAACAAGGTTCAGATTGGCTATGGGCAGTATTCTCCATCTTCGGTCTTTTGGCTCTACTATACATCGTTCTTTTCTTCATCGCAGAAATCAAGGGTACTTCAATGACAAAATATTCATTGGCTTCAATTTTGTTGATCTCTCTATTTAACGCCTTCGGCTACTTCACTTACGCTTCTAATCTAGGTTGGACCGGTATTCAAGCTGAATTTAATCATATACATGTTGATCCAAGCATTACAAACTTGACTCCAGGTGTAAGACAGATCTTCTACGCCAAATATTGTACTTGGTTCTTATCATGGCCACTTTTAATCTTTTTAACTGAATTGACAGCCTTGTCAATTAGTGAGGAAGGTAAATTGGAAGATTTAAACATGTTTGACACAATCCGTTCCGTCTTGGTGCAAATGTTAGGTACCGAATTTTGGGTTGTTGCCTTGTTAGTCGGTGCATTGATCAAATCTAGTTATAAATGGGGGTATTGGACTTTTGGTTGTGTAGCAATGTTGGCCGTGCAAGGTGTATTTTCCAAGAGACAATTTAAAGATTTAAGAATCAGAGGTTTCACAATGTGTATGGGTATGACTTCCATGATTGTGGTGTGGTTATATTTCATCTGTTGGGGTCTATCTGAAGGTGGTAACAAGATTCAACCAGATGGTGAATCCGTCTTTTATGGTGTCTTGGATTTATGTTTGTTTGCAATTTACCCAGCTTACTTATGTTTCATTACTCACCATTATGGTAAAGTACCACACATGACAATGCATATCAATGTAAAGAGCCCATTCCATAGACATGCTGCTGATGAAGAAGAAAATTATGATAAGGAAGTTCAACCCAATTCTATCAGAAACTCTGGTGAAACAGAAGTTCCCGTAGTAGTGGAACCACAACCACAAGAAGTAGCAGTTTAGTGATTTGAAAGCAAAAATGTTTCAATTTTTTTTATTTCTTAAACAAACAAAAACAAATTTTTTTGATATTCCTATTAATAATGAATCCTAATGCTTAATATTTCCCCTTTTTTTTCATTAAATTATTTTATCCTCCTAATTTATTTAATTTTCCCATTAAATATGTATTCTTAAGATATAATAATTTATTTTTTATTTTAGAGGTGTTTTTTATCTAATACTATCTAAGTCGTTTGACCAAATCTTAAAGAAAGTATTGAATCAGATAATACATAAAATATGGACATGTTGCAAGGGAATTCTATTGGATTTATAAATGAGATGAAACAAATATTAAACTCTTTATCTACTCTATTAGATGATCTATTGCATTATTCTATGTTATTGTCAGAAATAATGCCAATATATGACAGTATTTGGTAGTTAATTAGTAAACATGAATCTTATGTGAGACTTAGAAAGTTTCATAGGAAGAAAATGTTATTAAGATACTCTTACAATATTTTCTCAGTTTTTCAGCGTGATACATTTTAAACACGCGTTAAACTCATAAGCTGATGGAAATATAAATACCCAGCATATTTCAAAATTCTCAAAATAATTTATATAATCTTCTTATATTAATTTGT